>PVKS010041666.1:0-15880 GCA_004027875.1 Aplodontia rufa
CCAGGTAGCCAGCAAAACCAGCTGCCTGGCGAAGGTTCAACGCCATTTTCCCTGCCTGCCATTCTGGCCTGCTGCCGCTTCCCATGCCCGCCCTCATCATGGCGGTGCAGGTGAAATTGGCCCGAGAGCAACAAGTCCAATAAACATCTCCGCCTGAATTTACACCGGTATCATTATCCTTTTTTCTGATTTTACAGGCACTCCCAGCATGTGGGAGGCTCTGGCTTTGACCTCCCACACCAGAAAACAAAAACCAAACCCCTCCAGTGTGCCTACATTTTAGTGTTTCACCTTAAAAAAAACGATGACCTCAAATAGTAATTTGATTTATAAAAGATCAATTGTTTTCTTATTCAGTTAACCTCAGGATTAGGTACAGCATCTGCAGTACAGCAGTTCTCTTAATGTAATTTTATCAAAGCATTTTAAAGGCCCCAGAAAAGGGTCGATGAGACACCTGAATCTGAGAGAGGAAGAAAAGAGATCACTCAAGGAATTTGAGGCAGAGAAAAATCAAGCGTTTCTATGACCTGGCATCTGAGTTACTTGAGAGCCTAGGGCCAGAAAACGGCTAGTTTGGGTCAAGGATATTTTAGAGTGAAAACTAAAAGTCAGACTTTCTAGTTCCGAGGACATATGAAAGGCTGTCCAGGTCTGCCACTGACTGAAACCACCCTGTCCCCTGTGTCTGTCACAGGGCAGGCTGGCAGATGGGTGCTCACAAGCTCTGGGGGCAATTTCACTGCACATTTCTATGAGTGTATTATTTCAAAGTTAAAAATTGAAAATGGCCCATCACCCATTACTTTTTTCCCAAGTCAAACGTCACTAGGCTTCAAGCTCTGAGACGAGAATTTTGCAATAACTGAACAAGCGGAGGCAATCCTGCAGTAACAGAACAGTGTTTCTGTCTTTTCCAGGTGGCCAGGTTACTCGGGAAGTCTGCTGGCTTCAAAAGGCTCCTGTGCCCGCAGTGCCCTTCCCACCACTTCCTGCTTCTCACCAGCCTCTCACAAGCTGCTCCCCTAATTAATGTCCTGGGAGCTCAGGACAAATGGCACTTCCTCAAGACAGCTTTCTCTGGCCCAGCACACCTGCCCAGGGCCACGCCTTTGACTTCCTTAGCACCTCTACTTCTCCTCCTTTGTAATCACTGTTTCCACTATAATTTTAACAGTGATCAACTAGAATATTAGCTCCACGAGGGCAGGGCCAGGCCTCGGCTGTTCTCCATGGCCTGGTGTAAGAAGGTGATCAATAAACACATACTGAATGAAAAAATCAACATTAAATCAAACATACGAAGAAAATCTCTCAAGCCTGGTTAATTGATAAATTACACAGCTTCACAAGTATTTTTCATGAAGTTGATGATACATGAGTACTCTGGTAAGTTATTATTTATTTATAAGGCAAGAGAGATAAAAGTCTTAGACGCCTGGAGCCTGGCCTCATTTTAATAATGCAACATGAAAACAGAATAGCATAATATAAGCACTGAGGAAGAGGCTTGATCATGCGGTGAGCAGATTTTTCTAAAAGAAGTTGGACTTGATCTCTAAGGCCCAGGGTGATCTGGCCTTGTTTCTGCCTCAGCCTCCCTCATCCTCCTTGACCTCTGAGCCTCAGCCACCCGATTCCTGCCTCAGGCTTTTGCACAGACAGCTCCGTGACCTTGGTGCAGCTTGTAGCCCCCGTCTGGCCCTCCCTGACCTGTCACACATGCTCACTGCAACTGACCTCCGGCTCCACACACTTCTTACAATTGCAAATGTCTGTGAGATTGTTTATTAGTGACCATTTCCACCACTAGGCTATAATAAGCTCCCTGCAGGGCTGGGAGGAGAAATGTCCATTAGTTCTCTTACCCCTGCATACTGTAGGCCTTCAATACCTAATGAATGAGTAACAGAATAACTGAATAGATAAACACAGGAGTTGTGTTGGGTCACAGTCCACGGCTCGGATCTGGGTAAGCAAAAACCCAGGCAACTCAGAAGTGGCAGAGCTCAGCTTCAAAGCCAAGTCCCTGTGGGCCCTGACGGGAGTTCCTAATACTCCCCAGTGACAGACTGGATTATCTTCCTCTCTAGAATATCAGGTCCCTGCCCTTTGTCACATGACTCTGCAGGACCTCCCACTGGGAAGGCGAGTGCACTGGTGACACCTGTGGACCCTGGGCTTGGCCCTGAGACTTGCTCAGGCGCTGCACTGTGCCCAGCAGCTGAGGTGAGACTTTGAGAGGTACAGTAACTGCAAATTCCTCTAGACTTCTACTTTCACCACGAGAGCTGCAGGATCAGGGGTCTATGGCTCTGCCGCCTCTGCTGTTTGTAACTGGTGCACTGGGGTTATGATATAGCGGGATTCACTGCGGTAGACTTGCACATAATGTCATTTGGTCAGTCTTGCTCCCAGTCTCACCCCTTTTCCCCACCCCCTCTCCTTCTGCTTTGCTTTCTCAACTCTACCGGTCTCCCTTCTGTTTTCGTGAGGACCCTTCCTAGACGCCGGTCTCTCTAGCTTCCAACAGAAGACAGAGCACATGGCCCTTGACTTTCTGGGTCTGTTAGCTCCCTTTTGAAATGGAACACCGGAAGGCAACCAGAAATCCTGAGTTCACCCTAGCCCTGGCGGCTGAGCCTTAAGCAACCTACACACCCACGAGCAGGAAATTAATGTTCTAAATGAGATGTTGGAATTGTGTGATACGCAAGACTGCAACGACAGAGACCTACCTGCTGTTCCTCCTCAAAGGCAGGGCTGAGACTGATTCTATTTCATTTGGCATACGGGACATGACTAGGTACCTGATCAACACTGTTGAATAAAACCCAATAAATGGTGTTCCTAGGGGATACTGGTGAAATGAACAAGACCATCAGCACTACCTTCTACAGCAAAGACTTCCGGAATGGAGGAATCAATATCAAGCAACTAAAGGGAGAAACTTCGGGAAGGCAGGTTTTCTCCTTGGTGAGGGCTGAGAGCAATTTCTGGCATCTTAAGTAGAAGCAGATGCTTGGAAGATACCTAATCTGACTCCTGTCAGATAAACTGATTTCGCATTAAGCTGTAGGATATTTGCTGGATGAGCTAAAAAAAATGCTCAAGATTTTGAATCAAATGAGGGGAATGACTTATCTCTTATTATCTAATGTTTCTAAAGCAAATGATGTAACTCAAAAAATAACCATTACTTAGAGAAAAAACTCAACTTTCACCCAATCTCTGTCCTCCACAGACTTGCATTCAATATAATTTCATAAACGTGAACTAAGTGACTACCAAAGCCGTCTCGTGAGAGGAGGAAAATAATATCGTTCACCTGGGCCACCATATATTCTCTTTAGGACCAGGCAGGATGTAAAAATACCCCTATTTCTAAATTCCTCAATTAAATTTACATAATGCTTTGCAAGTTATAAACATTTGTTCATATACTTTTCATCCCGTTTCAGAATACATGAGAGGTTTCTGTTCTGTTTGTTTTGTTTTGCAGCGCAGGGGTCTAACCCGGGGCCTCACGCAGGTCTGGCAAGTGTTCTAACACTGAGCTACCCAGACCTTGCTGCATTTTTTATCTCTATCTCAGAGGTGAGGTGACAGTCTTGGTCACAGGATAAGGGCCTCGCAGGGAGTGACAGATGTCTGATTCTTTGTCACCGATACCATAAGTATTCATTCCCCAAGTTTCAAACAAGCACAGATCTGGGGGGAAACCCTGCGGTGGTTCCCAAAGCTTTAACGTACCACTCCGGGGAAAATCTTCTGCAGTCGGTCTGCTGCAGCCAAAGCCTTGGGTTTACCTCCACCCAGGCAATCTTCGAATTCGTAAAGGGGTTGCCTCACAGGGTTGGAATAGGAGATCTTGGCATTGTCCACGAAAGTGACGTGTCTGACGCCCCAACCCTGCATGGAGACAGAAGATGAACATCTCACAGGGTGCCTCTCTTGGAATCCCTAGCAGGAGTTTTGCTTTCAAGCAGCTTGGGAATCTCAAAATACAGGAAACTTCAGAAATTGAATTGCACAAATTCAGTTTTTGATAAACAGAATGGCAGCTTCCTTTAAAGGACAATATAATTACATGCTAAGTACCAGGTTTCCTGCTGTAATGAAACTAAGAAATGCCAGAGTGGGTCTAACTTCCATTTCATGGTTTTTGACAGTGGCACCAGAGAAAGATTTGGAAGTGAATCCCATAAGAACTCTCTCTGTTGCTGTTTTAAAAGCATTAGCCAAAGCCCCCAAATGTCTTTGGTTTCCTTCATGAACAATTAAATACAAATAACAACTCCTCTCAAAGATCATTTAAGGCCTCTGGTTAACTCCTGTAAAGTGATTTACAACTCATTTGCCATTGTATAATGATGTAGAATATTTAGCTTTATTTTTCCAAGACGGACAGCCTTATTTATTCACAATTATTCTATGTTCTCATAGTTTTCATGATGCCATAGACTTTAATTGCATTTCCTGTGAAGTTTTATAAAACCACACAATTTTTGTTTTTTTTAACCAGAGATTGAACCGAGGACCACTTTACCACCGAGCCGTATCCCCAGCCCTTTTTATTTTTTATTTTGAAACAAGGTCTCACTGAGTTGCTTAGGGTCTTGCAAAGCTGCTGAGGCTGGCCTCAAATTTGCAATCCTCCTGCCTCAGCCTCCCAATTCACTGGGATTATAGGCAGGTGGCATGCACTCGGTTAAAACCACACAATTTTGAAGTTGGACAGAATCTCTAAAATCCTTAGTTTAATCATTTTGTTTTACAGATATAGAAACTGAAGTACAGAGAAGTGTAGAAAAGTGAATTATCTAAACTCAAACATCTAGTAAATTATGGGAGTGAATGAGATTTCCACAGCTCCCCGGAAATGAAAATGCCTTCTTTCTAGGGATGGGGAAGGGTATATTTTAGATCATATGTAAGTACAATCATCCCTCTGCATCCAAGGATTCTGAATCTACAGACTCAACTCATCGTGGATGGAAAAAAATAATTGCTTCTGTACTGAAAATGTACAGACTTTTTCCTGTCATTATTCAAAAAAAAATGCAAAACCCAGGCTTGGGTGACAGGTTGTCAGACTCATGTATCAGACCCAGCAAAGGTGTAGCAACACCTAGGGGAAACATAGACATGTAGGGGAGCAGGGGAAGGGGAGAGGTGGGGTGGAGATGAAGGAGTGAAGATAGCGAGGGATCTAGGGAGACCATCAACAATGTAGCTTACTCTTTACCCCGGGCTGGAAGCGAAATAATACTTATGCAATCATTTAATCCTGGATAATTCACAATCTTATATATATATATACACATATGTATATATGTATATATATATACACACACACACACATATATACATGTTTATATTGGTTGTAGGGGTGAAATATAGAAAAATCAAGAGACTGGGGTTTGGGTGTCATGAGGGTAACTCTGGTTCAGGAGCAAATGCATATCACATTGTTACTTTTATGATTGTACAAGAACTCCTTAATAAAAAATTAAAAAATTTTTAAAAAGAAATTTCATATGAATACATTGACTTCGTATTATAAAAATGCAGTATAGTAACTGCTTACATAGCCTCCACGCTGCATTAGGTATTCTAAGTTAGAGACGGTTTCAGGCCATGGGAGATTATGTGTAGGTTCCATGCAAGTAGAGCCATTTTCTATAAGGGACCGGGGGACCATTGTCCCAGAGCCAATCATCCCTACGTACCCAGGGATGACTGCACTGATCTAAGGGAAGCCCTCTGTGACCGGCCACAAAGCTATCAACCTGCTTTCTCGCTGGCTCTCTCACCTCTCTGTCTTCCACTCAGGACTTGGAACAGATTTTTTCAGGGGATTTTTTCAGGGGACAGTCACTAAGCCCCCAAGACTCACTCACGGTTAGGAGTGACAGGCTAGGATCCCTTTCAAAAGCCTAGTTTGGGCTGTCTGTTTTGAAGCCCTCTGGTAACTTTTTTATTTACCCATCCCGTTTCATAGGCTAAGCAAACTACTATGGAGAGAAAAGTATGAAAAATCCCAAAGTCACTCATGCTTGGTTTGAGGGTATTTATTCCAAAGTGGACAGCAGGGAAGATGGTCTGGGAATGTGCTGGGCAGTGGAAGAAAGCCAGATACATGACAAGCATGCCATAGGCTGTCACAGGCAGATGGACTTTCACATTTAACTTCTGGCTTCCTGGAATGCTGCACACTTTAAAAGGCTAATCTGCAAAGATTAAAGAAAATTACAACGCTCAGTGTAGGTGAGGATGTGGCCGTGAAAAAAAAAATCTTATTGGTGGAGAATGTTAAACTGCAATTTTTTCTGGAGAGTAATTTGGTAACATATTTCTAGAATCTTAAAAATGCTCATATTTTTGGACCTACTTCGGTAATCCGTCCTAGGAAGTAATATGAAATACTGCCAAAAGATGCAAATACAAAGATATTCCTTTCAATATAATTTACAACTGTAGAAAACCAGATACATCATTAGTGCCAAATATTAGAGGAGTGTCCCAGGAAATTAAAGGATGTGATTAAATGTTTTGTCAGATAAGGAGGACTTACTCTACAGTCATCAAAAAAGACTGAGAGGTATCATTTTTAATGACATGAGAAAGTGTTTACAATGCTAATTGGGAAAAGGCAAATTACACTTGGAAATTAACAAACACTGAAAGGAGATGAGTCAAAGTGGAAAATGAGTCTTTTCCTGCTTCATAACTTTAACACTTTCGAAATTTTCTAAAATGAATCTATCCTAACCGATTCTTTCTCTCCCTCTCTCTCTCTCTTAAAAAATAAATAAATAAATAAAAAGGACTAGAAGGAAGACAGAAAGGTGGCTAGATGAAGATGAACTTGCAAACTCAGTATGTTTCCGGCATTTCAGTAATTGCTGATTGGAAAATTCAATGGGAGAAAAATAGCTCTAAAAGAAAAGAATCGTCAAATATGCAGAAGAAAGCTAAAATTAGACACGCTCAGGGCCTACATGGAGAAATGCTACTGAAAGGGCTGGAGAGGTGGCTCAGCGGTGGGGCTGGCAGAGTGCTCCTCAGGCACGCAAGGTCCCGGGTTGGATCCCCGGAAGCACATACACAAACAAATGAAGAAAAAACAAAAACCAAATGAGAAAAGTTAACTTCTAAAATAAAGAAATGCTACTGAAAGACAAGGATGATCTAAATAAATTAAGAGCTCCACCCTGCTCTGGAACTAAGGATAAATATTTTAATGATATTGACCTCTTCTGATTACCTACAAATTCATTGTCATTTCAATTAAAACAGAGAGTAGCAGTAGAGGTTTACTGAATGAAGCAGACTCCAAAAAGGGACTTGGATTAAAAAGGGGACTGAACATTTGATAGAGGTGGAAAAATTAAGATTAGCTTATTGAATAAACGCCATTAAAACAACTAACTACACATTTTGTAGAGAAGAAGTTGAGACTTCATCCTCTTATCATATAACAAAAATAAATTTCATGTCAATAAAGATCTAACCATAAAAACAAGGCTCTGTAAACCATAATGGAAAAACTATGTATTTAATAACAAAATTAAAAAACAAAGTTTTCGTATGGATAAAGATACCTCAAATAAATTGAGAAAAACATTTATGTATTACAGGAAAAAGGTTACTATTCATAAGAAGCAAACTAGATCAATAAAAACCATAACCGAACGGACATGAAAGAAAGAAAAAAATCACAAAAGAAATAAAGGCCTATACTCCCCTAACTGAGGAAATGTAAATTAAAACAATAAACCTCTTCAGAAGTTGGTACTATCCTGTTTGGGCAAGAATATAGGAAAAAACCTCTCACGTTTCTCTCTTTCTTTTTTTTTAAGAGAGAGGGACAGTGTGTGTGTGAGAGAGAGACAGAATGAGTTTCATTTAGTTTCTCACGTGGCTTTCACTGCACTGACACTGGTTGTGCACGTGGTGCTGGGGTCCTGTGTACTCGCACACGGCAGGCAAGCGCCATAACCACTGAGCCACTGCTCCAGCACTCTCGGGTTTCTAAGAGTACAGACTAGTATAACATTTTGGGAGGCCGTTTAGTTTGCATATATGTAAGCATGCGTGTGAGAGTACATTCTGCGTAACATGAAAATTCTACTTCGCACATTGCCACAAAGTGCTCCCCTCGGATCCCAGCAACTTGGGAGGCTGAGGCAGGTGGATCGCAAGTTTGAGGCCAGCATTAGCACCTTGGGAAAACCGTCAGCAACTTAGTGAGACCCTGTCTCAAAATAAAAATAAAAAGGGCTGGGGATGTAGCTCAGTGCCCCTGGATTCAGCCCCCAGTACCAACCAACCAACAAAAATCCTGCTTCTAGGATTTTTTCCTTTAGGATATATAATAATATAAGTAATAATATAAGTAAAAGATTCATTTCAACACTCTCTAATAGGAAAAAAAACCCTGAAATTGATTATATTTCTACAGCAAAATATGACTTTTTGGGAGTATGGAAACATAGAAAGGTAAGCCTCAATTATTTTTGTATTGAAAGTTAAGAAAAAACATTTCGAGCTGGAGCAGTTGCTTGGTGGTTGTGGCAGTTGCCCGGCATGTGCGAGTACAAGGGTTCAAACCCCAGCACTCACATATACAGCTAGGTGTCAGAGCAACAAAGGCCATGGGAAAAATTAAATAAAAAATTGATTCTCTCTGTCTCTGTCTCTCTCTTACTGTCCTTCTCTCTTAAAAAAAAAAAAAACCCACTGCATAGGTGGTATACTATGGTCCATTTGTTGAAAATATGAATAAATACCTAAAGAACAGCGAGCTGATAAAGGCCCCAGTTTAGTTGCGTGTGCCCAGGACAACCTACATACTAATCTAAGAAGTCTCCCGATTCTGGGAAACGGCATTTGGGATGCAGGTGGTGGGAGAAGCTCTGTTTCTATCTTATAAAAAAGACATATTTTCCTTTTATTATGAAAAAGATGCCAAGAAAAGAAAAAAAGGAAGAGAGGAAGGGGCAGGTGAAAGTGGGCAAGGGAAGGCGATCATGCACCACAAAATGAAGAGGAAACCACAGCTTGAAAACCAGTCGGCCCCAGAAGCTCACCATCAGTGTCCTGGCTACGTTACAACCCAAGGTTCCAGCTCCAAGCAGCAGACACTTGGCAGACACCACCTTCTCCAAGTCCAGAGTAGGAACCAACCTCCAGCACATCAGTTTGAGATTCAGATCCACGGATGACTCCGCTAACCTAGAGAGTGAGAGACGGAGGTTTTCAGTCAGTCACCGGTTTGTGCCCCAGCCTTCTCCTAAAAGATGTAAAGTCGCTATCGGAGAAGACAAGACAAGTCGGAAACTGGAGGCAAAGAGAAAATAAGATGGAGCTTGAGGGCCATGGGAGGAGAAAGGGTCCCATACACACGATGCATGTCAGTGAAGTCCTCTGCAGGTGCTTGTTGATGGCCACAAATTCAATAGGGTGCTCCTAGCAGCCAAGGTGAAAAGGGAAATTCACAAGACAGGTCCACGAACAAAAGTACACCAACAGTTTCAGAGAAATGTTCTTCCTAGTACTGAAGACAGAAATTTCCTCATTTCCCTTTAATGAATGCACAACATTTACCCTTAAATACTGTACTGGTCTCCATGAAATATTTTTAATAATGTTTTTCAATGGAGGTCAATAGGACAAAACTAAAAGGCAAGGAATAAAAGACTGAAAGGCAGCAGCATCACTGCACTAATTCTTACAGCCAAATTTAATTAAGCATCGGTCACAAAGAGCAGAGTGACACTCAGTGACACTCAGCAAGGTGAACGGCATCCCCGGACTGAATTGCACGGTGCAGGATGGGCCGACGTGACCCGCTCTGCGCACTGGTCCCAACAAAGGCCGATGAAGAGAGCTTGCGGGACACACATACCTTCTGGGGTCCATGCATTCGCTGAGGTTCACCATCCTTGGCCCCATGCCTCCTTTCTGGTTCTTTTCCCATCCGACTGCCTTGGGACAATCTTCATGCAGAGGAGGGAAGAATGTTAGAAAGGCAAGCAGCAAACGTGGCTTTAAAAAGACTGACATTTGCAATGGCCCGGGCACTGATCAGCTTTTAGTTCCGTTCTCAGAGAGCTCAGAGGGTCTGAAATTTCCCTCTACTTCCCCTGCTGCCTCCCCCTGCTCCCCAAGCTATGAGGATTCTTGTTTAGAGACCATCAAACCCTGGGCAGGGGCTTGTGAACAGCCCTCAACCCCGGCCCAAGGTCCCTCAACTTCCGCTGTTCCTAAGTCGTGTTTGAGGTAGGGATGAGTCTGCAGAAGGCACTCTCCTTAAACAGAGTGAGCTGAGGTTCCTGCTGGGATTCTGATCTCTGGGGTAGTATGTCCCTTCTGTTCCCCAACTTACCCTGTCCCTCTGCTCAGCCTCTCTACTCTTTGTGCCTCTCTGTGCAGACAGATCACAGACCCACGAAACTGTCCCTTATTTCAGCTGCCTTCTCCTTTAAGCTCATCCGTAGTTATTCAGAACTTATCCCTTCTCCTCTACCCTCCCTGCTACTGGGGTCCCTGGACCTCCAATGCCAGCAGTTCCCAAAGTGTGCCTTACTCAGTGCTAAACAGACGTGGAGACTCCTCTATTTATATCTACATTCAATATCCAGTTCCCCAATAGCAGCTGAACCTGGAGATTCACAACTGCACGTGAGCGAGATGGAAGCTCTCCGAAGCCTGAAGCAATGAAACTACTTTCTTTGATTTGGCGTTGTGTTTTCCAAACATGGATGACATTCGGTTGCTCTCTCCACCACCCTGACACCGACTAAAACCTCGTGAATACAGCTTAGCAGCAGAGCCCTTGCTTAGCACGGGCGAGGCCCTGGGTTCCCCCAGCACCACACACACACCAGCGGCACACGTTCAGGGAACTGCTGCTTGATTCTCTTACACTCCCTCACTTTAGATGTCTATCAGCACTTCCATTTGCCTTTCCTTACGACACTTTTTAGCTCTTGTTCTTTTTTCTCTTAAACAGTATTGCTCAATGTAATTGTGGAATCGAGAAGGTGTTGATTTCTTTGACACATGTCTTGTTTCTGGGGTGGATGAGCAAGGGGAAGCCAGGGCCAATTATCCTTGAAAACTACTCGGGCCCTGCAGCCTGGGGGTGCACAGCATTAAGCCACAAAACACTGTCCCACTGTTCACTCGGGCATGCCTGTGGAGTCCTTTTAGCTTTTTTAATGCTACGAAAAATTAACGTTGAAATAATATATTAAAATTCTTAAGGATATTAAGATATCAGGATTCTTTTCTAGGGAAAAATAGTTCTGATTTCCTAATTCATATTTTACTACAAATTATTCTTACAATGATTCCTATGTTAAATATTCTCATGTTAAATTTAAAAAATTGCTTCTCTAATGCATAGTACAAGAATTAGACAAGATCTACAAAACCACAGCATTGTACTGTAATAGATAAGGTCAGCCTTTCTTTTCTCCTTATTGTTATTATAAGAGAAAAAGGATCACTTCAAGTTAAACCATCTGTACACACAGAAGGCTACAGCTAGGCTGGAGAGGTGGCTCAGTTGTAGAGCGTTTGCCTGGCATGTGTGAGGTCCTAGGTTCGATCCACAGCACCACATACACAAATAAACAAAGGAAAAACAAAAAACAGATGAAAAACAACGAGCTCTCTCTCTCTAAAAAAAGGAGGGGGTGGCTATACCCATTTTTAATTTAAAATGATTAACAATAAAAAAGCTATAGATGAAAATAATATTAATTTACCGTATCTGCCTGCAAATAGTGTTTAGTTGGGATGTAGCTGGCCAGAGATGAGCAGGAATGGGAGAAGGGGAAGCTGAGAGGAGGCTGATGTAAAGGGGCCCTGGCCAGCAACTGACTTGGAGGGCTCAGGGCCCATCTTGTACACCAACGCCACCTTGTAAGGAGGCAAACCATGCCAGGATGTAACCTACCTGCCCTTGTGGGGGGCTACAGAAGAGAGCCCTCTGGAAAGGAGGCAGGCAACTCGACATCACCTCCTGCGTATTCCACTGAAGAGAACATTCTCTTCCACAGACTGAGGGCATGAGCTGTGTTCCCAAGGTCGTGCACGGACCCACAAGCTGTTGTGGGTTCAACTGACCACTGGTGACCTTCCGCTGATGGCGCCAGGCCAGAAAGGGCAAAGTGAGGCAAGTCTGCAGGTGCATGCCCTCAGTGTCCCCTAATGGGTAGCAGCATTCAACAGGGGCACAAAGAGGTGTGGCTACTGGCCACTCCAAGGCTTGCACCATTGAAGACTCCCACCCCTAGCCTACTGAAAGCCCATGCCTGATCGTCTGGTGCATTTCAGTCCCCACCTCATCAGCCCTCTCCATTCTTTCTCTTGTCTTTCGTCACCGTGCGATAAATCTGCTCTAATTGCCACCTCTGCCTTGCTATACTCCCATTTCTATGGCAGGAAAACTTCCCTGATCTCATGCATTACACCCAGGAATCATGGATCACTCCACTGTGGACTCTCAACCCCTCATAACATACCCAGGAGACACACCCCAGGGCTGAGGATGTAACTCAGTGAGGAACAACTGGGTTCCATTCCCAGAACTGAAAAAAGAATTTTAAAAAAGACAACCAAAATTAATAAGATAATGTCTTTGGGTACAATGAGGTGTTCTCCTCCCACAGCTACACCCAGGAAGAGCAGGAAGGTAGGTGCTAAGAAGGGGGTTCTCATCCCACCCGCAGCAGGAGCTGCTGCCGGAACACTCTATGGGCTAGGAGAGGGGCAGCAGCGCGGCCGCCTCTCGAGGGAGTGAAACGACGCAGGATATTCAAAACAGAACTTCCTGTTCCAATGCACCTATGGGATGCCTTGGAAATGAAGTCAGTGTCGCCTAACAGTGCTGGCGTGTTCTGAGAAAAGGTCCTTGGCTGATCTCATCCCTGTGCAAATATCACAGAGCATACCCACGCCTCACTGCACACACTGCAATATAACCTTATAGGATGACATCACAGGTATGGACTGCCACTGACAAAATGTCACTATGCCGCAGGTGACTGGACTCAAAAGCACTATCTGTGAACACACAGAGCTCACATGATGCTGCAGAATACATTTTTAAAGTTTTGCTTATTATAAAGTTGCCCTTTTTCCTTTTTGCAGTACTGGGGTATCGAAGTGTTTTATTTAGTTAAGAGGAAAATCATTAATTTACATGAAAAACAGAAGAAAAGCACGTTGAAGGCAAGTTCGGACAGCAGGGAACCCTCTCCACATGGAAGCGTGCAGCAGCATCTCCTGGTTTTGAAGGTCAGCGGCACCAAGCACTGGCCACACCAGAGAACAGGGAGTAAGAATAACTCAGTGAGTTAAAATAAGAACGCACCTCGCTGAAGGACAGGGAGCAGCACCATGTGAGGGACCTCTGGGAGGCACCTGGTGGTCTGTCAGGGACAGAGACCAACCACAATTTCCTTTACTTTCTTTCTTTTTTTTGATACCAGGGATTGAACCCAGATGTGCTTAACTACTGAGCCACATCCCCATCGCTTTTTTATTTTTTAATATTTATTTATTTAGTTTTGAGACAGGGTCTCACTATGTTGCTTAGGGCCTCACCAAGTCACTGAGGCCAGCTTTGAACTTGCGATCCTCCTGCCTCAGCCTCCCGAGCTGTTGGGATTATAGGCATGCACCACTGTGCCCTGCTACAATTTCCTTCTTAATCAACAATCACTTCATTCCCCTAGACTATCTTTAAGTTGTAGTTTAATAAAACAAACATGGCATTTAGGTTAGCATTACATGGAAGCAATTTTAGAATGTGCCAGCAGAGGGTGCTAAGTCCCACGCCAATCTCTAGAGACAGCAGAAACGGCACAGATTTCTGCCGGCTCTAAACTGAGAAAGCAAAACAGCTTCCTCCTTTAGCTGACCACGCAGAGGCCCCTGTCCATCTTTCCAGGCGTCTATTTAAGACATCAGCGCTAGAGCACAGGGTCACCGAGGAAATGTCATCAAAGCTCACCCTGAATCCTGGGGATTTTTGTACTCTAGAAAGACGTCTCAGAAGAGATGAGGTGTCTTTAACATCCCCCAACACATGCACACAAATCAAGGTACACCGTGGATTCAAGAAAGAAATGAGCCTCAGAACTGCAGGGAGGGTGTGAGAAACAAATTAAAAGAGGTATGTGAAGTTATTCTGCAAGGGACGTAAGTGACACAGATGGGAGGGATTATTCTGAGAAGAGGTAGGCTCAGTGCTGGCATAAACAGTGGGATGGGAGATCAGCTTCACCTTGATTAAGCATAATTAACATAATCCTGATGAACATGCCCTGTGCCAGTCACTGTGGTGTTTGACACAGGGCACAGAGTTCTCCTAACAAATGCACCATGAGACAGGCATTGCTACCCTTACACAAACCTGAGAACGGATTATGCTTCTACGACATATAAAAAACATAAATACCAGGGGCTGGAGAGGTGGTACAGCTGCTAGAGCACTTGCCTGGCATGTGCAAGGACCCAAGTTCGAACCCCACAACCTACACAGCTCAATGTCGGAGAAACTAAAACCAAATAAAAAAAAAAAATAAAATTGATTTTTCCTCTCTCACTCTCTTAAAAAAATAAAATAAAAACATAAATACCAATGAGGGCACCCATGTACACTTACATATACACACATATGTCTTTCTATATACCAGACCTCGCAGCCTGAACTTCCTCATTCATAAAGCAGGGCTAAGGGCTAACGTCTGCCACACAAGGACCAAATGAAAACATAAAGTGCAGAAGGAGAAACGGCACTTTTTTGCTGACTGTTTTATGCGGTGGAAAATGGTATCATATGCACCTTTAAGAATATAACACTTGAGTGCACCAACACTTCATCCTTTCTTCAGGAACAGGACTGGGATAAGCAAAAATGAAAATGAATGCCAGGGGGTAAAAATCCTCAGGACTGAGAAAAATGCCTGGAGACAATTCCCCGGTGCCAATCTGTGCCTTTGTTCTGGGCTCAATAGCAGAGTGTGTCCTCTCCAGGAGGTGTGTGCCCCGGGGGCTGAGGTAGGACTTGAATTTTCTCTCCTTTCTGCTGCCATTGTGAAGGGATGAGAAGCGAGTGAACCGGTTTCTGTTTCTGATAAATGATAATTAGATGCATTCTCAAAGACCGGCAAATTACCTGGGCTAAATGCCATTTCTGGAAGCTTCACTTCGAAGACGATGCTGTGGGCAATGTCCCTCGCCCCCTGCATGGTGCGGTCGCGGAAGCAAAGGACTTCAACAGACTGGAAACTGCCACTCCTGTTGTCAGGCCCGACATTTTTATTTTATTCCATTTTTTGTTAAGGAAGGAAAAGAAAGAGGACACATAAGACTTTCAGCAAACCAGCTGCAGAGACTTCAACGCACTGCAATTATTCTTCTCTACACCCTGAGGGGAATGGCTTTCCAGTGACTTGGACGTATTCATATAGGTGTCCTCTGGCCAAGTGTTTGGAGGCAGAACACTGAATTGGCTGTGATTTCTTTTTGGGTGAATTTTATACAGCGATCACATTGCAGAGAAATAATTCTGACAAAGGAAGCTTTTAAATGCAGGAGTAAAGGGCTCCCAAGATATTAAAAAAGAAAAAGCGACCCTAAGACCTGGGTTCTTCAGGCCCTCTGCTCCCCATGAGCACCCCCACTTCACAAAACAGCACTGCAGTCAAGGAGCCACACCTAACGAAATACACTTAACCATCCCACACCTAACGAAATACACTTAAACATCCGAATAAGTGGACAGAAAACAGAAAACCAGTCTCCCTCAGGGGACAATCTATAATTTATCTATCGTGGTATTTTTTTTTTTTTTTTT
>PVKS010041667.1:0-15895 GCA_004027875.1 Aplodontia rufa
CCCAAGCACCATGTACACAATGACGTGTTGGAGCACTGAAGGCCACATGAAAAACTAAATAAAATTGATTCTCTCTCTCACTGTCCCTCTCTCCTTAAAAAAAAAAAAAAAGAAAAGAAAAGAAAAGTGTGGGTCTTTGTATAGATTTCACCCAAGGGTCAGGGAAGTCACTGACAAGGTGTCTGTACAGCAGGGGAAGGGATACAAGGTCCTTAGGGGAATTCTTTGTGAGTCCCAAATCCCTCGCTACTCTGTGGTCCCTGCGGAGGTCTCTGTGGACAGCTCCTCCAGGCAGCCCTCCGTGTTGCCACTCCCTCTGGTGGGACAAGCCAAGCATAGAGAGCTCACAGCGGGGCATCAGGAAGCCTCATGTTTTCCCTTGAACTGTGCATGGGCTGTGCTGTTGCTAGGGCAGGAAGACGGGCCGGCTGCTCCCGGATGGGAGGTTTCCCTGGGGTAGATTTTGCTGCAGATGCCTGAGGAACAAGAGAGACGGATGACATTTGCAAATGACACCCAAGCCAACCCAGGCTTGAGTTCAGCCTCCCCACCCTGAAGAAAAGGGGCTGCTTACCAGCTGTGGTTCCTCCCATCCTAGGGAACCCACCCAGCCCTCTTCCCATTGTTCCCAGCATCCTGGCCCATGCCTGGCTCTGTCCCAGGGACTGGCTCTGCCACCGACCAAAGACCTCCCAGGAACAGACATGAGGGGAAGTCAGGGCATAGGCGTTGGAGAACTCCCCAGAGATGGTCCCTCTAAGCCAGCACCTGTAGCAGGGGCCTCCATCCCCTCATTCATTTTCACCTCAGGCCTGACCTCAGCCTCCACTTACCCAAGGCCAGGGTTTCCGGAGAAGGACAAACAGGATTGAGAACACCAGGCCCTTGTTCAGGATGAACCCGCAGATCAGAATAATCAGAAACACGGGCAGCACCTGCGAGCCTGCAAGTCAAAAGCAACATCGGCTCCCGAGATTGGACCTCCTTAATCCACAAGGGTGGCCGTCTGCTGACAGGAGGGCTCTGAAGACCCCTGTCCCCTGCCCCCTGCCCATGAGAGCAGACAAGCGGGGTCTTATACCCTCTGTAGATGAGGCCTCCACCTTCCCCAGATCCTCAACCCTGCTCTCACCCCCGAGGAAGCTAACAGGTCTCCTGCCACTAACCCCTGCCCCACCCCATACCTCCTGCACACAGCTGCTGCTTACTGTGTGCTGCTCCTCGCTCTTCCACCAGGGAGCCTGGGGAGCCCACCCTGCTCCTGGCTGCCTCCAGCACGAAGGGCATGACTGCGTGGGTTCCAGGCTCCCTGCAATCCGAACGTGTCCTGCGTGGCCCCTGCCTTCCGTTCCCACCACACAGCCCTCTGCCTGTGTAGACTACCCATGTGCTTCTCCACCTTCGGCTCCCACTGCCCTCCAATGCCAGTCCCACCCCCTTCTGCCTTTGAGTTTCTGTTTACCACCTCTGGTCCTATCCCCAACCCAGGGCTCATTCTGTCCTTAGAGCTGCTCTTTAGGGAAGGACTTCTGTCAACCCATTCCTTAGCTCCATGTTAGAGTCTCCTGATTCCACTAACCTAGGTCACGCTTGCTAGGTGCACCACGCTGTCAACAGGGGTACAAAAGCCTGTATGGTCTTAGTTCCCCCCACCAAGATTGCTGGACGGACTTTTGCCACCTTGATATACTAGCACCCAAGGCTTGGGTGGAGCCTTGGGATAGACTTTGAAATGAAGGTCATTCTGCCTGCCCCTGTTCAGGAGCCCCTGGCCTTTTGGGAGCAGGTCCTCTGGGTGGTCCAGCCTGGCTCTCGGGAGTCCACAAGTGAGGTGTGAGTCAGGGCCCCAGCTAAGCTCAGAGTGCTCCTCTGTCCTGCTTTGTCATTTTGCAGTGACCTCAGCTGTGCACAACTTACATCAAGTCTGGACTGTCTTTTGGGGTTGGTTCTGTCTGGTAAGTTCCATGTTCTGGAAGAGATAAAAGCTCTTCAGGGTCTTGACTGAGACCAGGACCTACAGGGTGCCCAGATAATGCTTGACAAAAATGGGGCAGCATGCCCTGGGCTGTCCATCCAACTTGGCTGACTTAATCTGAGCTGGACAGGGACCTCCAAGGTGTTTGGAACAGCTCTTCTTCCCCTACAGGCTGAGCCGTTGTTCCAAAGTCATTGCCATAGAGCTACACTTTGGCTGGGGAAAGGTTCACAGAGGCCTAGAAGGCCAAAGGTAGGCATGTTCAAAACCATCCAGTGCACCCTCCCAAGGAGCAGGGTGGACAGGGAGTGTCCACGGTCACACAGTGTGCAGCAGCAGAGCCAACCCTGTGCCTGTGTACGTGTGACACCATGTTGGTCTCAGCCTTCAGCGCCTCATCCTGTGAGCCTGGCCCAGTTTTCCAGCTCTCAGCTCCCTCCTCCCCACTCAGTCCATCAGTCAAGCTGGCCCACTCCCCACGCCCAGCACCTCCTCCTGCGCTTGCTTCTGATGGGTGGTGGAGCCTCCGTCCTCGTGCCCTCCGCAGCCCACCTCTCTCTCCCCTCAAACTCCCAGTCCAGGCTTCACTCCCTACAGTGGGGTTGGTGGGACAGCTATCCCTCCAAACAGCCTCACGTCGTATGGGTTTCTCTCTGTGGCCAGTCAGCCCCACCTGAAGAAAACACAAGACACTTTGAATATGGAAGTGGCCTCGGGGCAGGTCCAACAGCACCCCTGAAAGAAACCTCCAACCGTTTGTGTAACCTAACTGAAAACACAGCCCTGAGCGTCTTACCCTCTCCAGGCAACCTCAGCAGTTATCCTCATGGAGGACTGTATCTTTATTTCTCCTGAAATTCCTCTCGGCAAGGACAATCTGTACAAGAGGCCATTTCCATCACCACATTAACCTACAGCTTCCTCAATTGCTGGACAGAAGGAATGGGACACTGCTATCAAAACGCCACTTCCTGCTCTTTATGGTTTGAGAATGAGTGTGCTTCACTTTACCCTGTGTTACACTTATTTAGTAGCATGGGCTCAGTTGCTCTCAGTCTCTTCTCTGGTCTTTATTAAGATTCCAGTTGGCCAAGAGTGAGGGCTCCAGTCTACAATCCCAGCAACTCAGGAGGCTGAGGCAGGAGGATGGCACATTTGAGACAAGCCTGAGCAACATAGTGAGACCCTGCTTCAAAGTAAAATGAACAGAGTTGCAAATGTGGCTCAATGACAGCACTTGACTAGCAGGCACTAAGCCCTGCGTCTGATCCCTGAT
Source organism: Aplodontia rufa (assembly GCA_004027875.1). Classification (NCBI taxonomy): domain Eukaryota; kingdom Metazoa; phylum Chordata; class Mammalia; order Rodentia; family Aplodontiidae; genus Aplodontia; species Aplodontia rufa. The sequence goes on from PVKS010041667.1 coordinate 3,252, forward strand.
GCTATAAAATAAAGATGAGTTAAAGGGCTCCAAACCACTTGCTGGCCCCTAGAGCAGCAGGCTTCACCAAGCGTGGAATAGAAGGCCGTTGTGTCTCTGACCTCAACACAGAGGTCAGAGGAACCCAAAGCATTGGAGCTGCTGAATGTCCCAGTGAAGAAGCCCCACCGACGGTAGTTTATTGAGGTCTAGAAAGAGTGAGGGACTTGCCCAAGGTCACTAGGAATATGCAGGGTAAAGAGGGACCTTCTGCCACCCTGCAGTGGTTGCACTTGCCTGGTAAGGCAGTTCTTCAGCAGTTTACAAGGACTAAAACCAAGGTAATAATAAAGTGTTCCTGAGTTCAGGGCCACGGAGCTGCTGAACTGCAGGAACAGACTGTGAATTACTGAGCCACTGCATGTTTCCCAGATACCTAGGAATTGTTGATTCTCTTCCCCACGGACCGTTTTTTCCTGTGGTCCTGCCTGCAGCGCTGTCCCTTCACTTGCTCTGTATTTACAAATCCATGAAGTGTGGAGCTGGAGCGGTGGCTCGGCAGTTTCGGTGCTTGCCTGGCAAGCACGAGGACCCGGGTTCAAACCCCAGCACCACGTACACAACTGAGTGTTGGAGCAACTAAGGCCATGTGAAAAACTAAATAAAGTTGTTCCTCTCTTTCTCTGTCTCTCTCACTGTCCCTCTCTCTTTAAAAAAAAAAAAAAAAAAAAAAAAATCCACAAAGTGCAACTTGAACCCAGTCCTGTGCTGAAAGTCAGGCTTTCCGAGGAGCAAGGCCCGGTGGTGGTGGAGGCCGCCCTAAATCCCAGCTCCAAAGGCCGTTGATTGAGAACTTGGAGGCAAAAGCGCTGGGCCCCACCTTCCTGGTTCCATGTCCCATGTGAGTTGACAGGCTTTTCAATAAAGGAGGAATGGAAACTAGCAGTGTCCTCACCAACAAGAAGCAGCTAAAGCGGGGCTGGAGCGGTGGCTCAGGGGTTACAGCCCTTGCCTGGCATGCGTGAGGATCCAGGTTCAAACCCCAGCGCCACATACACAAGGAAGCGTCAGAATAAAGAAAACCAGATGACTTATATACAATGGAATACTACTCGGCCATGCCAAATGGACGGAGATGGAACGAATTATGCAAAGTGAAGTATCCCAATCTCAGAGACTCAAGGGCCGAATGGTTTCTCTCATCTGTGGAAACCAGAATACATCGGGAAGCAGTATGTTAGACGGCTAAGCTAATAACAACTTCAAATTGTATGATTCTCAACGCAACAGGGAGATGACCCCCTGGGATACTTGGAGGAGTAGGGAGGGGGTTGGGGGAGGGCTTAGGAAGAACTCCTAGGAGACTGGAGGGTGGGAATATGGGGGAATCATCTCAGAAGGAGATCTCTGTCCTCCACAAGATGTCCATTTAACTCAGGGGTTCTTCTGGGGGAAACAGCAACAGGGGGAACCCAAGCTGGGCATCCATGATATGGCATTAGCCCTGGATAACTAAGTATATATACAATGGTTCTTGAATGTTTGATAATGTTTCCCCCTCAATTGTAACTCTATATCCATCTAATAAGTTAAAAAAAAGAAAACCAGATGAAAACTTATAAAAATTAATTCTGTCCCTCTCTTAAAAGAGAGAGAGAGAGAGAGAGAGAGTGAGAGAGAAGGAGAGAAAGGGGGTAAAGGTCAGCCAGAACCAAAGGCCCTTCTCTGCACTCTAGTCCATTGAGGGAATAGCACCTTACTGTCAAGGTGGGCCCCTTTCACAGATTCACCAGGGAGGAGCAAATCCAGTGGGTGCTGGAGCACCCCAGCTGCTCCACCCACCTGCCCAAGGGCATGGTGAGAAACTTAACCTCCCGAGTCTTCCCAGGTACTGAGAGACGGCGACACTTGCTGCACACTGGGGAGATGAGCAAGCGGCAAGCTCTGCGTGTAGTAAGCTATCAGGTAGTGGCTCCCCACAGAGCTAGATGAGTTTTGAATTCACCTAGTCCAACTTCCTTATTTTACAGATGAGAAAACTGAGGCCCAGGGAGGAGCTGTGCCTCTGAGTCTCACAGCCACAAAGCATGAAGGCCCAGGAGCCCTGACTTCAGGTCCGGAATGCTCCCCGTTGCCCTCCCTGTCCCAGGTCTCCCTGCTGCTCACCTTTGCACTGCACCAGCCGGATTCGATGGTGCAGGACAACAGGGTTCTGAGGTGAGAGGAGGATCACGCACTGGTACAGCCCCACGTCGTCCGCCTGGAGCCTGGTCATGGTGACTCTGATGACGGCTTCGGTGGGATAATCCTCCAGAAGGTACCTCCCAGCCTGGGCCCGGTTTAGGTCTTCATTTCTGGTCTCTGTGCGCACCAGCGTCTCCAGGCGGCCCTGGCTCCGCACCCGCTGCCAGGCCTTCAGGCTGGAGGCGTACTTGTTGATATTGTAAGGACAGGTCACGGTCAGGTTCGTGCCTTCCAGCAGGCACTCGTGCTCCTCACTTTCACCCTCAGCTTGGAGCCCTACAAGGAGGAGTCGAGCACTTCACTGCGCAGCCCCAGCCCCGGACACACCACAGACACCAGTGCACGGTGGCAGCCCATTAATAGCTCCAGCAAGGATTTGAGGTTTCTGTGACCACTCTGATGTGGTTCAGCAATCCATGTGTCTGTGTCCACAACATCCACACAAGGAGCAAATCAATACGGTAGATGTTTGAAACTAGATGTTATGTTCCAATAGCCATTCTGTCTGCATTGTAGACTGGGAGATTCTTGTAATAAAAAGGCACAAAATAACTTCACCGCCCATCTTCTAGTCTACTTATGGTTGCCCAGACATGGCCCTTGCTGTCTGGCACACAATCCCTTCCCTTAGCCCCTGGAGTCCCCAAGCTGAGTCTTGCTCCCCCTCCATTCCATTGATTCAGAGGGGAGCCCACCTGAACAGTCCCAGCCGGCACTCACCTCTTTCCCTCCTTGGCCCTCGACACCACAGATTGCCCCAAACCTGATTATACCATCTTGGTCATCCATAACTTCTATTAAGCACTTACCATGCCCTAAATACTGAGCCAAGAGCTTTCCGCCGATCTATTACTTGCTTCTTAGGACAACTTTCGGATGTACATGCCATTTACAAAATGAGTCCCTGTGTCTAGGTGCTATTACAAAGGAAGAAACAGGCTCAGGGAGGTTAGGGACCTCGTAGAAAGTGGCAGAGATGGGATTTGAACGCAGCTCTGAATCCAGAACCCTCGCTCTCGTTTCCACGTTCCTTCTAGAGAGATTCCCATGTCAGTTTTGTCTTCCTCTTGCTTCTGGGCCTTTTGTTGTTTCTTAGCTTTTCCTCTGCCTCCGACCGAATGTTCCTTCAAAGGGCTATTGACTCTACACTTCTCTGCATCTCCCAGGATGTCAGCGCAGTGCTGGGAGATGGCTTGGTTAGCTCCCATCAAGCTTCAAGATGCCCTTGATGGGGGCTGGAGCAGTGGCTCAGTGCTTATAGCACTTGCCCGGCACACGCAAGGATGCAGGTTTGAACCCCAGCACCACGTACACAACAAAGTGTCTGAGCAACGAAAGCCACATGAAAAACTAAATGAAATTGATTCTCTCTCCTTCTCTCTCTCACTATCCCTCTCTCTTTTTTTTAAATTTTTTTTATTAGATGGATATGGAGTTACAATTGAGGGGGAAACATTATCAAACATTCAAGAACCAATGTATATATACTTAGTTATCCAGGGCTAATGCCATATCATGGATGTCCAGCTTGGGTTCCCCATGTTGCTGTTTCCCCCAGAAGAACGCTGGGTTAAATGGATATCTCTTGGAGGTCAGAGATCTCCTTCTGAGATGGTTCCCCCATATTCCCACCCTCTAGTCTCCTAGATGTTTTTCCTACACCCTCCCCCCACTCTGTCCCCCACCCTACGCCTCCAAGTATCCTAGGGAGTCATCCCCCTGTTGCATTGTTAGACGGCTAAGCTAATAATAACTTCAAATTGTCCCTCTCTTTTAAAAAAAAAAATGCCCTCTAGGAGCTTGTGTCATGGCATGGTCCCCGGTAGGCCAGGTTAGACCAGCACAGTCTGCATCTGCTCCCTTCCTTGTCCCTGTGCTGTCTCTAACACATGCCCTGATCTCATCCCAGTCCATCCTAAAGGAACGAGAGGAAAATTCCTCACAGTGGCTACCACCTCTCGGTGGTCTCCACGCCTGGCCCCATGCCGCTCCCCAGCCTCTCACCTGCCTCGCCTTACCTGAGACACGGAGCAGCAGCAGCAGCAGCAGCCCCAGATGTGGCCACCCCCGGAGGCCTGACCCCTGCATCCTGTCCTCCATTCTGAGTCTGCCAACTGCTGGGCCTCTTCCGGCTGCTGGAGGATGTTGCCCTCGTTGCCCCACGAGGGTGTTTGTGGTCTTGCCCCAGAGGCGCTGCTGTTTCCTTAGGTTGAGAAACCCAGGGGGAAATGTGACAAGGGAACAGCCCAGGAAAAATGCAGAAGGTGAATAAAAGGGACAGCATCCTTCCTGTCCTTATTATGTCACAGTCCTGTTGGGAAACACTCCGTGACTCCCTATTCTCCACCACAGTGAGTCTAGCTCCACCCATCTGAGGTCTCCGCTCTGCTCCACTCTGTCTCTGCACCGCTCCCTATATCCCAGCACCCCGCACACCAGAGTCCCCATCTGAAATGAAATCATGCTGTGCTTTTCACTTTTGCTCCCCCTCCAAGGCCTGGCTTGGACCCACCTTCTCTAATCTTACCCTACACCCTGGTTCTCAGGTGCAGGCACGTGGCTGAACTGCTCTGGAAGCCCAGTGCACAGACACACGCCGGGCTCCACCCCCCCACCCCCCACCACCCCCCCGGATTCTGATTTGGCAGGCCTGCAGAGAGACCAGGAATCTGCCTCTTAGCAAGCAGCCTAGGCACGTGGGCCAAATAGACCAACTGCAAAGCTGTTTGCAGTCAGAGGGACCCCAAGGCCTCCCGCTGTGCTCTGCCAGCGTAGGACGTGGACTTCACTGAGCCACCCAGTCTAGGCATAGACGTGGAGGCCGCAACGATAACGGTGAGGGAAAATGGCCACCACGAGGCCCTGCATGCACCTAGAGTTCTATGCTGGTTATCTCACGCGATCGGGTCAGCGCTGTGAGATTGTGCGATGGATGCTTATCATCTTTTTGTTTTCTCTTTAAGAGAGAGAGAATCAATTTCATTTTGTTTCTCATGTGGCCTTCATTGCTCCAACACTTCCTTGTGTATGTGGTTCAGGGGTTCGAACCCAGGTCCTCACGCATGCCAGGCAAGCGCGGTATCCACTGAGCCACCGCTCCAGCCCAATGCTTGTCATCTATTGACCAAACACTTTACTAGAGTGGGGAATGTGGCCCATGTGTGAGTCTTGCTGGGGTGTGGGGCTCTGCTTCCCCTTCTGTTGAGTAGAAGTTTCTGGAGGATGTTGCCCCAACAGCTGACACAGGCACATGCCCTGAGCTCTGCAAAATGCACAATTCCACCCAGGATTCTGGATTCCAAGGGTGGGGTTGTCAAGACGCAGGGCCAGTGGGAGATGACTCATACAGAGTACAGGAATAGCATACAGCCAATGGCTGGGGCTCCATGTGTCCAGGCAATGTCACCAGACCAGTTCCTGCTATGATCTCAACTGTGGCCTCCGCTCTTCCTCCCCTCTTGATTTCTTCCTGTTTTATAAACCTACTCCTCTAACCTCATTGAATCTTTGAGCTCCCAGCGTCCCTCTCTACCATGCTTCTGCCATCGGTATAGCCCAAGTTGAACTCTGTTGTTGGCTTTGAAAAACATCACTGGTATGGGTTTGCTGGTATTGTGCCCACGGAGGCCATGAGGCATACTGAGGCCAGAAAATTCAGTGAGTCACTCAAAATCAGAGAAATCCAGACATGCCATTACTCAAAGGTGGGGGCTGGAGCCGTGGCGCAGCGGTTGCGGCACTTGCCTGGCATTCGCAGGTGCACGAGTTCAAGCCACAGGACCACGTACACGGTGAAGTCTTGGAGCAACAAAAGCCACATGGAAAACCAAATGAAAATTGTTTCTCTATCTCTATCTCTCTCTCACTGTCCCTCTCTCCTTATTAAAAAAATTTAAAAGGCTTATGTAATTCACCACAAAACACCATGGTATCAGCCAAGTTTCCAGCAAGAAACAGGTGGCTCGCTGAAACTGAGGAACTAAGGAGGACTTAATAAAGACATGGGAATTTGGGGAAACCTGCATGGGATGCTGCAGTACCCCGAGGCTGGCTGCCATGGTTCATCCCTACTGCCTGTCAACAGGCAAGAGGTTGGAGCAGCCACCCAAACTTGGAGATAGTAGCCCTTTGGTGAGGGAATAAAGGGAGCCTTCAGAAAGGACTGCGCGACCACTTCCACCACCCCGACCGCCATCTCTTCCTCCCTCTGCTGTCCTCTCATGATGCCCATGGGCTGCACCCAACAGAAGCTGGTGCCCGAGGGAGCCTATTGACTCAGCAGATTCCCCAGCAAAGAGCGAGGAAGAAGAGAACAGAGAGGAGACCCGCAGGTGCACACTGGAGAGTTCCAGCATGACCATTTGTCATCCAATCTAGTGCACATGATTTTTCAAGCAAATGAAATTTATTGGACTTAAATACCACTTCATCTATAATTCAATTAATCACACAAGCACACTAAGCCATACAATTGGCTAATTCTGAATAAACATACAAATGCGTCATTGTGTTTAGCAGAGAGCATTATGATTTCTTCGAAATAAACTTGAGAGGCACGAAGGGAGCTGCGTGCTGTAACTCGGGTCTGCAGGAACTCTGGGAGCCCAGCATGTGTCTTCTGCTTCAAAAGAATGTAAGGCAGGTGTTCCAAGAAATACCGTTTGGGAAACTGCTCCAATGTGTCCTGCCTCGTCTAGATAGCATCTGATGACAGGACTCCCCCTGCCCTGGCCTCTTTTGTCACCTCCATAAACTGGAGTAACATTGCAACTGCTAAAATGCAGATCCTGGACCAGCCACTCAGGATTCCAACACTGCACCAGGCGGTCCCTGAAGCTGAGCTGCTTGGTTCTTTCAGACAGGAAAGCTGCTTGGTTCTTTCAGACAGGAAAATGACCAAGATGAACAGCACTGGATCAAGTTCTCCAGAGACTCTGCCAGAGCACCAGGATTGAATGAATTCCACTTATACTTTTGCTAATTGACTCAAAATTGGAGGATGAAAAATAATCTCTGTGAGGTCAGTGCCATCCCAGATGGGTCCAGACGGAGCAGTCTTGCGGGGTTCTTACGTGATAGAACTCAGGATTCCTTTTTCCCGCAGTAGGACGGGGAATGTCTTGGTGATTGTAGGAATGTGTTTTCCTAACGTGAGACAGATGCTACGTGGCCAGGAGTGTGTGCTCTTGGGAAATTCGGGACGAAACTGACCTTGACCATTGCTGAATTGAAATGGAAGGACCCACCATCCTTTCCCCACCCGGGAGGTCCCTTTGCTTTAGAATCCAGAGGTAGGAGATGGGAAGTCCTGGTTTAAAATTGGTGGAGGTAGCAAGGCCCAGGTAGCCTGCCTACCTCTTTCACGGGGGAAAGTGGGAGAGTCCAGAGAACAGCATGGGGGCCGACAGGGGAGTTGGACGCAGACCAAGAGGAGGAGGATGGTGAGTGAGAGGTAAGGGGCACACAAGGGACAGCCTGCAGAGCCTCAGTGGTGGGATCTGGTCACCCCACCATGCCTGCCCCTTGTGGGATTCAAGGAAGGAGGCATTTAGATAGAGGCACACTCCAGGCTCTCTCCCTGGCACCCTCAGCAAAGGAGTGCTTCAGCTTTTATTCCAGCCACAAGTGGCGGCTTACTACTCATGTGGCCTCTCTCTGGTCCTAATCATCTCTGCCTTCATGCATTGTTTTCAGAGACAAAACACACACAGCAAGGTGGGTACTGTCTCCCAATTGCTCCATGAACCCCATCTTGCCTCCTAGTATTTTCCCAGGACACAACACTTAGCGTTCCTTGGCTTCCCATTCCCAATCGTGCAATTCCCACCTTGGCATCTTCTCTTCTCCTGGCTCATGGTCAGGAGTGTTGGGGTGGTCAGATTAAAGGAGAAACCAGGCATCTAATTCTTGAGAGAGGGAGGTTCCCGTGACTGAGGAAGCTTCCTCAGTGGAAGTTCTGTCCAGACGGCCAGCATTGTATGGTCCAGGGTAAGGACATGGGGGTGGCAATATCAGCTGTGCCCGCTAAACCTCGCAACCCCCTCAAGAGAGAGGGACGGTGACACTCTGTCTTTATTTCACACTCAGCAGCAGGTGGAATAAAGAGCTGGGTCCTGCTGGGAGCTGTTTCCTCTCTTCTGAGGGTGATTAGTGTGGACAGGGCCAGGAAGCAGGGAATCCTAGGCCCCCGAAATCACCTGTGATCACACATTCATTTCAGGTCTTGACCCCCCGCTTTGCCTCCACGCACTGCTAGGTGGACATGGACGGAGGTCAGGGTCACTGTCGTGGGTTCATGGGTCTAGCGTCCAAACGACCTCTGCGTGACAGCAAACAGGACAGTGAAGACCAGGCTCTTGATGAGGATTCCACAGGCCACAGGAACAACAATGCCGAACACAGGGACCCTGCAGGAGAGAGGAGATGCAGTGCTGCTGGCCCCGGAGCCCCCTGCTCAAGCGTTGAGGAAATTCCTGCGTCCCCAGGCTGGCAGGTGAGTTCCTCCCACACCTTTCCCAGACTGCCTGGCCCTGGGCAACGTAGCTTGCTTCACACCCTAAAATAACCAATTAGCAGCACGCTTAGTACAAGCATCAGGTTGGTGTCCAGGTGAGCCTCATCCTCCCAGTGATGCAGCAGAGAGAGGGCCCCAGGCCAGGAAAGCCAATCTCTGTCCTCAGCACCAGGACCTGCTTCCCGGGGTGATCGCCACACCTCTTTAGCCTCCATCTCCTCGTCTACAAATTGAGAGGGAACCAGCCCATCTTGAATATTTATAGATTTTAGCAAAGTGATTCTACACATTCCAGGTAGACATCAATAAACACCACATGGAAGAGACACAAATGAGGGAGGGAACCGGCCTGTCCCATCAGAAAAGGAAGCAGATGACAACGCAAGTACTCTACGTGCTGAGACTCGGGGACAACGGGAAATGCAGGCAGCAGTGGAGGAAACAGAGAGGGTGTAGCGTTATGTAAGGATTTAACATCCAAGGAGAGCAGCAGCCCCGTGAGCAAAGCAAGGGTTGTTCAGTAACGATCTGGATAGCAGCAGGAAGAAAAAAAGTAATCTTTCTTCAATCCCACTCCCCCGGGGACTAAAATTTTAAATAATTTGAAAAACAAATCACAGAAAAGTCGGTGGGAAGTAGAATTGAGCACAATGAAGGACTTAAGCAAAGCAATAGTTTTTAAACGAGCTCATTTGCCTGTTCAAAACTCACAACGGATTGCCACAAACCAGAGAAAGGCACACGGCGGCAGTGGAAAGGGTCAGACTGCCCTCCGTGCTGAAATCCAGCCTCATCTCCACCTCGGCCTCTACCGGAGGGGACTCCATTCCCAAGGATGCCTGGTCAATCTCAGCAACCACAGTGCCAGTGAGGACCAGGGACAGGGAAGCCAGCATCTGTCCAGAGTGCCAGCCTCAACCCCAGTAGGGACCTGTGGCCAGAGGGCCCTGGTTTCCCAGCTTCACTAAGTCCACTCCCTCCCCAGGTCACTCCTTCCAGTGCTCTTCCCGATACCATTGGACTTGTTGGTTTCGTGCACTGGGGCTCGTGGATGCTTCCCCTCCTATGGGATGCAAACCCTCCCCCTGGGCCACCATCTGCATTACGTTCAGAGGCTGCACACAGGCTCCCAGACCCCCTGAGGAGCCTGGGAATTCCTGTGCCCCTGGCACTGCTTAGAGCCAACCCCTACCCACAGTCTGTGAATGCAGGAATATTAACACTTGATATTTTTCTCCCCTGGTAATGACCCAGTCCTACCTTGACGGACCAAAGTTGTCCCTGTGAAACTGGCCTGTGACCACCTTATTTGGCTTCCTACCCTTCACAGTCCCATTTCCTTAGCGGCTCTGCCAGGGATCACTTCCTAAAACATTTTAATAAGACCATTCTTCCCCACAGCCTGTCCCTCAGGCAGTTACACTGAGACAGGGTGATAGTAGCCTCCCTGAAGGGCCTCAACATCCCCAGCTGGGGATCTCCAGTCTTCCATCACTGGGCCTAACAACTCCCTGTTTAAATTCCTTCTTTCTCAAACATCCAGAGTGGCTTCTACTGTTCTGATGGGCTTCGGACCAGGACAAGAGTTAATATTAGCTAATGGGTAGGAATGTGGGCAAAGGGCATGTACTCTCTCCCTACTAGAAAGCAAAAGTCCTGAAGAAAGAGAAACGTTAACTTCCACTGGATCCTTTTACTTAGTCCACAAAGCTTAAATGAGCACCTACTATGTTCCAAGCACTCGGCTGATGTGAGTGAAACAGTACAGGAAGAAAATTTAAAAATCACTGCCTCTACCCTCATGGAGCAGGAGTTCACATTAATAGAGAAATTAAAGTATTTACCAGGAATACTTTCGTCCTTGGTGCTGAGGCTTAAACCCAGGGCCTTGTGCATGCTGAGCACATCTCTATCACTGAGCTATGCCCCCAGCCCTAGCAGGGACATTGTTACCATGCCAAACCCAGGCTGGCAAACCTGCAGCACTATTGCTTCACTTGTGCATTATGGATCCCCTGCAAATTGAGTCCAATACATGAGTTGTATGCAAATATGCATGTACGCAAATTGAGTTGCATACATGAGATGCATATGCAAATCGATGTAAGTGTTCCATTTCCCTTACGGAAATTATGTTTGAATAACTGATTTTTTGATGAAAATATCAATGCTTAAGAACATGCAAATGATTATGTACTTGATGATTTTTCCAATTGATAAAAAAGTATGCATTCATTGAAATTCTAATTATGAAGACTCCATAGCAATGTGGAAGGATAATTTTAGCAGGGAAAATGATGGAATGTGTATGATTAGAATTAGTACTATGTTAAGATATGAAACACAGGGCTGGAATGGTGGCTCAGCTGTTGGAGCACTTGCCTGGCATGCGCAAGGATCTGGGTTCAAACCCCAGCACCATGTACGCAACCAAGTGTCGGAAAAACAAAGGCCAGATGAAAAAATAAATAAAATTGGTTCTCTCTTTCTCTCTCTCTGACTCCCTCTCTCTTTAAAAAAAAAGATGTGAAACATGAATGATGACCAGATGAAAATATGGAGAAAAGACAGAGGAGTGGGAGTGTGGAAGAATATTTCTTTCTCTGTTAATTCAATAGTTAGTGATCTCTCACATTCTAAGATAAATCAGCAGTTAATGATAACTGTAAAGAAAGGTGTGCATGCCAAGTTCGTGGCTCTTAACCTTTTCTGCTGCTACAGCTTCGATCTGAAATGTTTCCCAAAGGCCCATATATTAGAGGCCTGGTCTCCAAAGAGGCACTGTTGGAAGGTAGTGGAAAATTTAAGAGGTGGGACCTGGTAGGAGTTCTATAGGTCAATGGGGACATCATCCCCTTGAAGGGGGCAGTGTGACCCCAGTCTCTTCCTCTTCATTTTTTCCCCAGGTCCTGATCATGAGGCCAAAGGCTTTCCCAGGCACTGTCGTGGTCATGTGTTGCATGGACATAGGCCCAAAAGCCACGAGGCCATGCAATCATGGACTGATACTTCCAAAACTTAGGCCAAAATGAACCTTTCCTCTTTATAAACTTATTACCTCAGGTATTTGTCACAGTAACAGAAAGCTGACTAACACACCTGCACTTTAGAAATCTCCTGAAAATCTGCTTTAAAAAGTACCAAGACTGGACCCACTTCCAAAAGTTTTCATTCTATTGGTCTATGGTAGAGGACTGTGTCAGTGTTAAAATCAAACCAAGAAACAAATGAAATCAAACAAAAAGGCAAAGACAAATGCTCCGGACAATCATAAGCTATGGCTACTGCTGAGGGCTTGGAGCTAAATGATCCCTTCCAGTTCTGGTTTTCTAACATCCCTGCTGTATGGAGAGGAAACTAAAGCCAGAGAGGGTCCCAACATGCCCAGAGTCACACAGGTGGTCCGCCTGACACAAGAATCCAGGGTCTGGTCTCTAACTCAGAGTGCTTTTTCCACTGCAATGTTAGGCCCTGGGGCTGGCTGGATCCACTGGAACTCACTTCCTCTCTCACTACTCCCGTGTGCGGAGGGCAAGCTGGGAGCCTCTCCTTACTCCACCACCTCCGCCTTCCTCCCCTGGCAATTCCCACCAGACTGAGGCAATTCTTGCCCCATCCATCCCACCCCCCATCCCTCATTCACCACATCCTCTAACATGTGGGAACAAGGGACTCAGTGTGACCAAACGGGGAGTCTAAAGGCCTGGGAATCATACCTGATGACATTTGCCACTTTTGTGAGGTTGACTCCAGTGTCAGGAGAGATGATGGCAGTTCTAGTGGATAAGGTTTGGGCCACAGTTCTGTGGCTGGTATGGTATATGCTTGTGGTGGGGAGGGTGGGAATTTGAGTTGATGTTGAAGTAGATTTCTTGTCAACTGAAGAATCTGCAAGAAAGCACATTGG
>PVKS010041668.1:0-15882 GCA_004027875.1 Aplodontia rufa
TGGACTATAAGACAACAAAGGACTGAGAGACAGATTTTTAAATGGAGCTGAGATTAAGGCTCTAGAGAGAGTTGAATGTGAATTATTGCTTAGTTTCACTCATCCAGAGGAACCCTGAACTCTTGACTACTAAGATGATTTGGTCCCCAAATTCTTCTCCTAATCCAATCTGACCACAAGTAGGTGTTGTATGTAAGCCAGGTGCCCAGGGAGGGGACTCTGAACAAGGGTTCGCATAATGAAAGTTTATTAGGACGAACTTTCCTAAATCATACCTGCAAGGAAGGGGTATTTTTTTTTTCACCATGCAGCTGCAACAAATTGCCACAAACCTAGTGACTTGATGCAACACAATTTGTCATATTTCAGTTCTGGCGTCAGAAGTGGTACCTGAGTGGAAGGGCTTGCTTCGCTCCTCACGGAAGATCTTGGGGAGAAGCTGTTTTCCTACCTCTTTCCTCTTCTAGATGCTGCTTTCACTCCTGGCTTCCAGCTCATTCCAGCTCATTCCTCTATTTCCAAAACCATCAGCCCAGCGTCCTCTCTTCTGACCTCCCACTTCCCTCTGATAAGGACCCTTGTGATTAAATTTGCCCACAGGAGATGCTGTGTCTCAAGACCTTTAACTTCACTGCAACTGCAAATTTCATTTTGTCCATGTCAGGTACTTTTGCCACAGGTTCTGGGGAGTAGGGTGGGAACATCCTTGGGAGCCTTATTATGTCTAACTGGAGGGAAGGGAGTGGGCCTGTGCGAAGGAGGAAGTCACACTGTTTTGCAGTTGGAACAGAAATCCCAGTCAAATCCACAGGCGTCTTAGTGTACTCCATAGATGTCCCAGACAAGGTGAGGGGCCAGGCCTTTATACTCCCCAAATTAACACTCAGTGAGTTTTGAATACACCAGCAAGAGGACACAAACCACATTTGGAAGTTCTTGTCTCCTAAGGGCAACTCCAGGAGGAGCACCCAACTGTGTGACCTGAGGGTGTGGCACTCTTGGCACCTGGGAGAATGAGCTTTGGGGTGGCACAGCACGGAATCCAAAGCCGCCCCAGCACGGAATCCAAAGCCACCCCGTGAACTGCTCCAGTCTACCTGCCATGCCATCTTGGAATAGCTGCTCTGAGATTCAGGTTGGTTTCTTTTCCCAGAAAACTTTACAAAAGGGAATTTAGTGAGACCAATTACAGCCCCTGCTGCCACAGCTGGTTTAAGGATGGAGCGACACTGATCTTTGTCCTCCTCAACTATCCATTCCAATCTGGTTCAGGTAACCCCTCTCCTGGTTCAGGAGAACCTCATCCCTGCAGGACCTGAGCCCCTGATGGTCATGTACCTCATAGGCCATGGCTGCTGCACAGCCCTATTTATCACCAAAACCTGACAAGGAGGAGCCATGAGAAACCACAGGAGTCCCTGCATCCCAAATGTATTTTCACCTTTCCCTGGAAGTCAGTTACTGTGCACGGTGACAACCCTTTTCCTCCTCCTGCCTTCTAGGCACAAGGAGCCTGAAGTGATCAGGACTCTTGCTGGGCCCCTAGAAGTGTCCCCCTTTGGGAGTCAGAAGATCTGAATCTTCAAACCCTGTGGTGGCACATTTCCCAAGCAGGTCACTGGAAGTCACCATGAACAAGTTCATTCCCAGCCCCTGTTTTATCTATGGGGGACACAGTATAGGGACATGTGTAATGAACAGTAGGTAAGTCTCCTAACTCTCTTCCTCCTGTGATCTGCAGCTGGAGTGAGCAAATCGTATCACTCCTCTGTTCAGAAATCTTTTAGGATGTGCCCATTCATTTGCTCAGAATAAACCCCCGAAACCTTACAGTGGCCTTCAAGTGCCCAATCTGTTTCTCCCTTCCTGGCCTTTCTGACCTTGTCTTAGGACCCCACACACCTGCTGCCCACAGCCTCCTTCCTGTTCCTCATATGCATCACACACACTCCCAGCCAAAGCCCTCACTTTATCCTGTGGCACTGTCGGATTAGAATGCCCTGGGCTCTGTTGCAGCAAGCCACCCCCAAACCTCAGGGTGCAAGCAACACAATCCATGAGCCTCTCCTGCTGGATTTAACCAACTGAGAAGGAGGCTGGCAAGTTCTATCCAGGCTCCTAGCCCTTCACACACTGTGGCTTTCATTTACCAAAATCTATTCCAATTCTCCCCACCCCCACTGCATTTTTCATTAACTCCAGCAATTTCTCTTCATGGGACAGGAAAAGCAATCCTACCACAAGGCCTGAGGAGGAGGAGGTCAAGAACAAGACTGAACAGATCTAAAGACCCCTGCACATGGCTCCCAACAGGCCTCAGAACTCACATACCTCCTTTAAACCCTTGTTCAAATGCCATGTTCCTGATCATTCTACGTAAAACTATGCAATGCCTGCCCAGTCTTCCCTTTTTGGCTTATTTTTCTCCTTGGCATCTCTCTGCCCCACCCATAAACACTTTGATTTTTATTTTGATCCCCTCCCCTCTGTGGAACGTCAGACCTGTGGGAAATGGGAGCTTTGTCTATTGGGGTCACTTCTGTCTTCCTGGCCCCAGAGCACAGCCATCAAAGGTTAAGCCCACAACACATGCTAGGGGAATGTTCAGGAGCCATTTCAATTCCTACCCCTGTTTGCATTCAGATTTCAAGAGATTAATTTATGATTATCATTTGGCTCCAAACTTCTGACCTAGTTTAACAGAGAAAAAATAAAAATGAATTGGCAGCCCATTTTTATGTCCCTTTGATATCTGAATCTGTATGTGAAATTCTAACTTGGAGAGGCCATGCAGGTAATTCACAATTCCAACAAGTAGGAAATACCATTTTTCTAAGATTTATTAAGACGCTTATCATTATTAACTCGAAGATTTTTCTATCCTAACTACAAATTTCTAATTAAAATTATTTTAAATTAAATAAGAATAGTTAGAATGCATTAAGGGAAATACATCGTAAAAAGTGATTCTTGTGACATTAAAATTATATCAATCACAGTCATAGTTTAGCACACTACTTACAATGCTAAATGATGTGCAATGATTCTGATAAATTGCTCTGGGTTGGCATTAGGTGACTTTCTCACATTTTCTTCTCTTCCATTTCCTCTGAATATGATCAAACTGAGAAAAAAATTCTGATTAAAAAACTCTTAAATTGTTAATGTCTACATTATGGAAAATGTCTATTTTTTCAATTGCTTTGTGGTGATCATTAGGGGATTAATAAAAATTTATGTTATTTTATCTAAACATTGTTGAAAGTGGTAAGTGTTGTTAGTACTCTGGGCATGTGAACCATAAAGAAGAGTAACTCAGGAATTTAGAGTTGATTACTAACTAGACGTGTAATGGAGTGAATTTCTGATTCTTAATTTTCTTATCTAAAATTATAATAATTATAATGGCCCACCGTGTGTATAATGTCTTATGAATTAATAAATTATTCTGAAGTCTCTTCAGATAATGTGGTACTGTAAAAAGATTGGTTATATTTTTTAGTTTTCTATGAGGACAGGCACTGACTAACCTCTGGTTGATACTGCCTCACGTTCCCCACAGCACCTGTGTCAGCTTTTCATAGCTGTGACCAAAGTACCTGACAATAACAACTCAGAGGAAGAAAAGCTTATTTTGTGCTCAAAGTTTCAGAGATTCAGTCAGTGGCTGGTGGACTCCATTGCTTTGGGCTGAGGTGAGGAAGAACATCATGGTGGAAGGGTGTGGTGGAGGAAGGCTGTTCAGCTCATGGCACCTAGGAACCAGGGGGGAGGAGGGGGACAGGGACTGATATAGTCTTCAAGGCCACATCCCCAGTGACATACTTCCACCAGCATGCCCTACCTCTCTACCATTAACACTCAGTAATCCGTTGAGCTACCCATGTATTTGCCCAGCAAGTGGATTAATCCACTGATGAGGTCAAAGCCCTAATCACTGCCTAAAAGCCCCATATCTGAACCTTGCTACACTGGGGATCATGTTTTCAACACGTGCTCAAAGAGGGGAGTACATTTCTAGATCTAAACCGTAATAGGAGTCATGAAGGGGAGACTCGTTAGTGGCTGACCCACTTGACTGATGTAAGGACACACAAAGTCTGTAGGTTTCTGCATCTTCAGCACAACCAATTGCACAGCCAAAAATTTGATTTTAAAATCTCTGTAAGAAAAAAAAACTTTTCCAATGTAATGTTATCTTTGTTTTATTAGGATACAGTGAAGGGTGAATTCAAACATCATTATAAAAATATACCATCTATCCAACAGAAAATACTTAAAAATGTGATATTATGGACTGAATCAGTCATCTGATATGAGCTCTAAATGAGCAACACAAATGCCACTCAAATTTTAAAATGAATTGAAATGAACAATTTTATGAGAAATAGAAAGAAAATAAAGGTCTGCCTGTGATTTTATGAGCATTGTGGGGATATATCAGTTAGAAATATTTTGGTTACACATGGAAGATAACCAAACTCAAATGAACCTAGAGCCATAAAGGAAAACCAGACACAAGGGAGCCTTATCTGTTCATGCAACTAGAAAGTTTCAAGGTCTCTTGATGTCACATGAGGCTTGATCCAGAAGTTCAACAACATTACTAAGGATTTGTCTTTACTCATATTCTTCCCCATTTCCAAATGATCTGGCAAGAATTATTGATAATTTAAAAACTTTTGTCCAACTTTCATTCTCTATACTTACAAAGAGCTCGATTTCCTTTTAGAGGATAACTTTTCCGTCTCTTGTTCAACCTCTTTAAGAAGTGCACCTGTCTAATCTCTACTGAAACTGAGAGAAACAGATAATGCCTCTCTCTACCTGTGCCCTTCCCTTCCCTAGCCCTAGGTTCACAAGCAAACATATGATGTAAGCTTGGTCAGGTGGATGTTCCCCCTGGAACTTCAGATCTGGATAAAATTTCTCCAACACAAATAATAAGAGCTCTTTACAAAGTGCCAAACTGCTATGAGTATTATTGCTAAGCTATTTTATGGAAAGTCATTACGCATTCTTTGTAGATCTAAATAACTGTCAGGACTAATTTTGTTACATCCCTAAAATTTTATCTGATGTCCTCTTCAGGACAGATTGACCCCTATCTAATAGGGCATAAGTAGAGTTTATTTTACCAGCCAGCATGCCTCAGACCTTTAGTAGGCATGCCTCTTCCTAAACAATTTAACACAATCTAGGTGACTTGAATCAATATCTATTGAATAAAATAGGAAACTACAAGTCCATCCAGATATAAATAAGTTAATGAATAAATGAAAAAGTTTAATGAAGAATGAAATTTTTACCTTGTACAAAGTACCTCTACACAAAGTGCTTATTAATTACAAAAGGGAAAATTCGGGGGGAAGAAGCCTGGAAAATGCCACTTTATAAAATGACCAAAATGAACACCATCAATAATGAGACAGATTGCAGTCGAGCACCATCTGATAAGGTGCACCAAAGAAAATGCAATAGAATGTGCCCACATCCCTGCAGAAGATGCGTGCTGTGAGGCTACCGGGACACACCAACTAACCCAAACTGACGGTTATCTCACAAAATAACTGGCCTGTGAACTGAACAAGTGTCAAGGTCATCAAAGTCAAGGAAAGACTTCTGAATCTATCTAGACTGAGGGTGACTAGAGAGGTGACACAAGACATTATTGGGGCAAATGTTGAAACATAAGCGGGTTTGGTGAATTAGGTGGCAATAATGTATTAATGTTAGCTTCCTAACGTAGATAGTGTATTACAGCTAAGTAGGAGAATGTCCTGTTCACACTAAAAGATGAAATTTACACCGCAGTATCTTGGGGCAATGGGTCATCAGGTTGACTACCTGCTTCCAATCGTAGACAAATAGGCTCTTTATACAGCATTTCCCAGTTTTCTCTGAGTGTGGTTGTTTAAACACACACACACACACACACACAAATCACGATTGACCTTATGCCCTGTGGACAGTCAAGGACAGGATATCATTTGAGGAGCTTGATAAACAGTCTCCAGACAGGTTTATCACTCTATTTCACCCTCATTCAAACAATTTACACTATTTTGGAGCATTTTCGTATAGGTTATCTTTCAACGACAGACTCTATTACGGCAAGGACCGTGTCTATGTTACTCAGCAGCATTTTTTGTGTGTTTGTTTTGTTTTTTATTAAGGAGTTGAGTTGTTGTACAAACATAAATGCATATAAAGTAACTATGATATGCATTTGATCCTAATCCAGAGTCACCCCCATGTCACCTGCAGTCCACCCCAGTCTTTTGATTCTTCTATATTTTCCCCCTAAACCAGTTATAAATGTGTATTTATATAAATGCAAATGTATACATGATTGTAAATTTTCCAGAATTACACGATTGCATAAGTGTTATTTGGCTTCTGGAGGGGTAAAGATTATGTTACGTTATTGTCTCCTTATTCAAGGACCTGGACTCAGTAGGCACTCCATAAACTGCTGGAATGAATGAACGAAGGCAACTTGGGGTAGAAACAGCAGCGTGGTCTTGGCGCTGACGGAACTGGACACCACTCCCCTCTCTCCCACCTCCTGTTTGTGTGTTCTAGACCTCATTCATCAACCTCACAGCCCAACTGAGTCAAGAGTCAGACTGTGTCGGTTTGACTCCTGACTCTGCTGTTTTCCTAGTTGTGTGGTCTTGTGAGAATTTTAATAGTTAATGTATTCATAGGGATGTCTGGCAGGTTATGAATGTTAGCTTGAGTTCTTAGCTATCTAAAGAGAACGTTGCTTGCAGGATGGTTGTAAAAATTACATAGAATATGTTCAACAAATAAACATGTCACGTTTGTTACGATTACATTTAATAAGAATGATTATTAATGAGAACCATATCTAACTACAACCCTATAAAGTAGGAAGAATATCTCAATGTACAAAAAGAAAGGCCTAATGTGGCACAAATCAGTTGAGCGATATATTCAAGGACAACACTAGCAAGGACAAAGTCCAATTCAGACACAAACACACTTCTCCAGACCCAAGACTGTGGCTCTTTCTCTCCTCTCACTCTCCCTCACTGACCTGAGATGGCCCCTGTTAAACCGAAGACATTCTTGAGAAAATTGGAAGGTATACTTTACCCTTTTGATGGAAGACATTTACAACAGCGGGTCCTAAGCATTGGTGCCCAGCAGAGTCAGGTGGCAGGTGTGTGAACAGGCTCACACACCTGTGAACAGGCTCGCCCTCAGAGCCTATGATTCAGTATGGGTTTGACTGGAGACTCCTGAGAACCAGCTGAGAAAGCAAGGAAGCCCAAGTTCCGGAGCCTGGTGAGATCTGGAGGAAGACTCAGGAGCAGGAAGTGAGCACTAACAGGAACATGCTGAGATGGGACTGCTCTGCCAAGCGGGAGAAAAGCACCAGATCACACTGGAGCTCTGCGCAGCCTGGAGCAGGTCATCTTCTCCATATGAAATGGTCCAATCCTCTAAAAACGGAAATGGCCACGAATCACCCCATATTGAACTAGATAGTTTGGGTAGACCAAGAATATTTTTTAAATGAATCCATAATTTTAAAATTTCCTAAAATGAAATCTCCAGAGTTCAGATGGCTATTTAAATAACACCAAATCTACACAATCTCCTCCAGAATACAAAGGGGAGAATTCCTGGCTCATTTTATGAACCTGATACCAAAATCTGACACAGACAGTTCAAGGGAGGGTCAGGGGTGGAGAGAACAACTATAGACCAGTATCTCTTAAAAATATCAGTGTAAAAACTCTCAGCAGAATATTAGGAAATAGAAATCAGCAGTACATGAAAAGAACTATATGTCATGACCAAATGGGATTCAGTATTTGGGAACACTGAACATGTGGCAGCCATGGGGACTCCAGAGCAATGGTCAAGGGCCTGGGTTAAAGCCAGGCCATCCAAATCTGGGGAGGAAGAAAAGGTTGAACTCTGTTATGCATGGCTTTTGTTCAAACAAAACAAACACTCCACACAAGTTAAATGAGTCTGAATGTGCACAGACAAATAGGAGAAAGGTCAGTCTCTGATGATCCAGGTGCTAAATGGAACAGTCCAAGCAGGGCACCCACATACCAGAGTCATCTCTTGAGTAGGGACCAGAGCAGAGAAGAGCACGAGACCCTCCAGTCAAGACATTCACAACCCAAACAGAAAACCCATTCGGGAATTTTTATTTAGGGGCTCTCTATACCTTTGAACCATATCCTTATGAATTTGTATTTGGGTTTGAAAACATTGACCTGGTACTTTTCATAACCTGTATCAAAGGTGAATAGGTTACTCACCATCAAATTCTGATTGCTAATAAAGCTAATCTCTGTATGAAATACCTTGACTTACCAACTCTTTGGCCTGGGATTTGTCTCCCACAATGGAAAGGCTCACAGTTGCATCTCATGTTCATGGCAGGGTGACTATTCATACCCTGTGCTTGCCATCAGGCCTTGGCAGTCACCACTGCAGGTCCCAGGGCAAGCTGGCAGATCCTTCTGGCTCTTGCCCACCAGTCAGCAGAAGTCCTGGGGGATTTATGTTTCTAGGAGCAGCCCTTAATCAATGGAGGATTCAAGACAGAGGAGAAAAACTCCAGCTTCCGTGCCTCTGGGAGAGACATCCAGGGCTACTCTTCAAAAACTTGAATGTACCTCTGAATCACCTAGGAATCTTAATAAAATTCACATTCTGAGTCACGAGGTCTGGGCTGGGCCTGAGACTATCCCCAACAAGGTTTCAGGTGCTACCGATGCAGGCAAGTCTGGGGACCCCACTCAGAACCATGGCTGCCTTCTGGAGTTCTCTCTCAGATAAACTGATAGCTCCCAAATTCTTGTCTGGGGATCTGCTTCCAGGGAAAGCATTCTTTTCCTTTTTCTCTTCTTGTATTCTGTGCTGCTTGTTCTCAGTTTTCATAAAACCAGACTACCACCCACTGAGCTGGGGCAGACACATTGTTTTCCCATCCCTTGGATGAGTGGGTTGGAGTGTCCGACTTCCCTTCCCACTCTACCATTCTGAAGATTTCCTTATTATTTTAGTGATTACAGAACTTATACTGCTCTTCTTGATAAGTTGTGCTGCTCTTGTGCATGACCTTTTAAAATCAGGCTAGCTTCACATTCTGCTCCTATTCAAAAGATGTCTCTGAACACAAATGGGAAATGGAGGCCTTTTTCTTCAAACATAATAGCAGAAATCCTTAACATCAGACAGAAATGGAGATAGCAAATGTTCACACATGCAGATGACATTTTCATTGTGAAAGGGAAAGAAAGACCATTCAGAAAAACACAAGAACAGTAGTTTCAGGCAGAGGCTATTAAAATGAAAATCAGTATGAAACCAACAAAAGAGATGAAGCTACAATCAAAAGACATATAAACTGCAGATAATAAATATTTAAAATAATAATAGTGAGTTTGTATACTATATCTGCTTTTTGATCAATCATCTCTAGACACACATATACAAACACATTCAATCCCCTTTCAGATAAGCACATTGGAAAGCTACCTTCTTACACCTATGTTTAAGGATTTTTGAAATCTCTGAAGTTTATAAGAAATCAAGTAAAACAGCATACACATAATTTAATATTACCATTTTAGTCACAACTTTTTACTAAAAAATAACATAGATTAGCCTAAACACAGACTTCATTTCAATAATTTAATAGATTTCTTAAAATTTTGAAAAAAGCAATTCACTCATGTAACTGTCAGTTATTGCTGTGTAACAGCCCATCCCAAACATCACAGTGGCACACAACTTATGTCTCACTCATAAGTGTACCTGTCTGCCAGTTGACTGAAATGGCTCACCAGTATCTGACAGGCTGCTAATTAGGTATATAATCTTTTCATGGCGGAATCAGATGTTCCTGAGAACAGAAATACATGGTACCTCTACAGGCAAGGTTTAGATACACTGCTACCGCCTCACGTTTCATTCCAAAGTAAGTCACATGGCCAAATACAACATCAAAAAATTCCTCCCACAGGGTTATCAGTAAATGAAATTATTATAAGGTGAACAACAACTCAATCTACTGATTCCTAATTTGTGATGATTTGTCAACAGAGAAGATATTGGAAAAAAAGGTAATAGGAACTCTACAGACACTGTAATCCCAGAGACTCAGTGGCTCAGGTGGGAGGTTCATGAGTTTGAGCCCAGTCTGAGTAACACAGTGAGACCCCATTCCTCCCACACCCATAAAAGTGATTTTTATGCTTTTTATGCTGAATGCATCTCATTTTTATTTATGCTTATATGGGTCAGAAAACCAATCCAGAGAAGATCCTAAAAGCTGTTGAGTCAATGTTTATTTGCTCTCTTGCATTAATTTTTTTTTTTTTTTTAAGGAAGTGAAATTGTCAGAATCTCCATTCTGATCACTGCGTGCTGGAGCTTGGCAGGCCAGAGGTATGAGGACGAACAAGCACCACCTAGTCATTACAGTCCATTGGGTTTCTCAGTAAACTCACTAGGCAGTCGGGAGCCCTGGTTCCAGCCAGGCTGTCCTACCCTCTTAGCTGCACGCCAGGCATGCTGCTCCCCTCTCCAAATATTCCTTTCTTCGTCACTAAACGTGCTCCTCAGGACAGCCTGCCCTAACAATGAAGCATCATGGATCTAGCTGGAGGTTTTCTGAGATCATGGTTTCCTAGTGAGAGCTGCTCTGTAACATCGGTGATTCCAGTTCTACAAAGTGTAACAGCTTTTTTTGCTGGGTATGAAAAGCTCTGGGGTTTAAACCGCATCTGGGGCTTAACCCCCATTAAAAAAAAAGAAGAAAAGTTTCTTTTGGGAAGTGTGGGGACCATTCCTAACCAGATGACAGTATCCAATCTCAAACGTTCTAGATGAAACCCAAAACAAACCTTGTCTTACTAGGTGACTCTGATGCACACCCACACCTCAGCCCCCTGAGTCCCCCTCTCCTTCTTTGGTTTAACAGAGGAAACAATTTCGCAACAAAATGATCTTGGGCGCCATTATTATATCCTGCGAACCAGGCCGTGGGTTTTGAACTAGGGCTTAAGCAGCCAGTGCCTAGCAGACAAAACCAACCAACCACACAAAGTAACCAGTGACAGAAGTCACGCACGCTTAAATCAGCCGCTAAAGCCAACGTTTTACTTGCTCTGGGGAGGATTTAATCACTACTTCTCGCCCCCTCGACTCAACCTCTTCAGACGGATGGTGCTGTATTTATTTGCTTGGCGAACGCGTGTAATCCCTGAGCCCGGTACCCCCGCTGTCCCCGCGCTCTGGCTTCTTTCTACACGGGGTGCGCGGAGAGGAGCACTGTTATCCCCGCGGAGAGGACGCTGCGCCCGGCTTCTCCCCAGTGCCGTCCTTCGCCCCGCTAGCTGCAGTCCTGGGCGACTCTGTCAGCCCCTGAACTATCACCTCGCGAAGCACCTGGCCGCGGGGGAGTGGGAGCGGGGCAGGCGGCCAGGGCGGGTGGCGGCCTTTGGAGCGGGGGCGGGCTCGGCAGGACCAGGCGCCCCGGGCCCGAGCTCCGCTCTCCCGGCCTGGACATGGAGCGGCCGGCGGCGCCCGGCGAGGTGCGCATGAGCCAGGCCATCCAGCCCGCGCACGCCAACGCCCGCGGCGAGCTGAGCGCCGGGCAGCTGCTCAAGTGGATCGACACCACCGCCTGCCTGGCGGGTAGGCGCGGGGGCCGGGGCTGCGGGGCGGCGAGGGCGCCGGGCGCCGGCCCCAGGCCGAGGCTGCCGAGAGCGGGCATCCGGAAAGGCGGCGGAGCCTGGGAGCTGGGCCCGGGTGTGAGGATGCGGGAGGGCTCGGGGTGGGAACCGAGAAGAGCCTGAGAAGGAAGGGGAGGGCCCTGGCTCTGTGCAGCGGGGACGGTGAGGGCAGTCCACCCGACAGTGACCTAGACCTGCGCTTCGCAGACGTTTTGGACTTAGAATTCCTTCATCCCGTGAAACAAGTGAGAAACGAGTGTTTACATATATCCGTATTTACCGTATAGAAAATGCTAGTTTTAGTTCATTTAAACAGAAGAATCAATTACATGTTTAAAAGTCCATTATATGTTAATACAACATAATGAAAAAGAACTAAATTTTCAACAGTAACAAAATGAACGTGGAGGAGTGGTAGTAGTTTGCATTTCTGCAAATCATTTTAGTGTTTGGTTTAGTAGAAGGCTCCTCACCATCAGATCTTTTCCTACGTTCAAGTTGTTCAATTTATTGCTGCCACATTCTTATGGAGTCACTAGAAATCTCTTCTGTATCCTTCTGAGAGGATGAAAGATGGCAAAACACCTACTGTGGACTGAATGGTGGTCTCCCTTCCCCAAAATTCATGTGTTGAAGCTCTAATCCCCAGTGTGGCTGTACGTGTAGTAAGGAAGTAATTACGGTTAAATGAGGCCCTAGTGTGGAGTCCTGAGCTCACAGGATCAATGTCTTTATAAGCTTAGAAATGGATAGCTTAGTCTCTCTGTCTTGTGAGGTCACCGCAAGAAGGCAGCCATCTGCAGACCAGGAGGAGAGCACTCACCAGGACCCAGTTGGCAGCTTTGGATTTTGCAGCCTACAGAACTATGAGAAATAAAGTTCTATTTCTTAAGCCACCCAGTCTAGGGTATTTTAATATGGCCCACGCAGACAAGGGCAGCCTCTTAATAATACTAAGAAAATAGTTTTGACCTCAGGATCTCTTCCAGACCACTGAGAACCTTAGACTTATGTCTCGGTACAGAGACTGCCTTTGAAAACAGCAGGTTATAATGTAAGTGTTCTAATAGAAAGGCTGGGGGGACAGTATATTTGAGAAATGGTTTCCTTTGCCTGCTGACTTCTCCTGTCTTCAGATCTGTGATAAGCACAATCTCTAGAACCAAAAAGTCCCACCATCCCTCACTCCTGAGAAACTTCCTTTGGCTTCCCTTTCTTCATCTGGCCTCCCTGGGATCTGTTGTCTGCTCAGAGGTTAGAGTACCTAAATCACATCACACCACTCCCCAGCTTAGAACCTCTTTGTGCCTTCCCACCAAACCCAAACTAAAACCCAAACCCTTTGCCATTCTTTATAGATGCTACTTGGAGTTAGAAACTCACATTCTCTGAGGAGACAGCCAAGTAACCATAAATGGGAGATGAGTCTGAGTCTAGCTGAGGACATCGAGGAGTGGTGGTTACCTGGTAACCTGTAGGGTACTCCATCAAAGGACACTAACGTCAAGAAAAAGTATAATACTGTGCTGCTCAGACAAATCTTGTAGCATGGACCGGAACCACAGGAATAGTTCCTGTCTCTCCTCGTTTGTTTGGTACCATTCTCCTCCCAGTTCTCATGCACCAGCAATACCAGCCTTCTGTGTTTCTCTGGATCTGCCAACCTTGTCTCTGCTCAGGGCCTTTGCACCTGCTCTGCTGTTTGCTTTTACACTCTTTTCTCGCCCCTTTCTATCCATTGTATATCAGATTAAATGTCGTTTCCTTAAGAGAAGACTTTCCTGCCCACTTGCTTACATCTACACCTATTCATCACTCTGTTGCAATGCCCTGTCCAACTTCCTTCATACCCCTAGGCACCATCTGTAATGAGTTTGTCTATTTCTCTGTTCACCTTTTTATTTTCTGCCTGGCCAACTATCATCTAAGCTGAGCTATTTCTCCATTGCTTAGAGCTTAATAAAAGCTTCCTGGTTGTCTGGATGGGTGAATGGTCAGATGGACAGATGGGGCTACAACTTGGACTCTCATGCCCCAAAAGAGGTCAGGTTTTATATATGAAACCTATGACTTAGAAAATGTGCATTTAAAGTAATATATGTTATTATAAAATATTATATTTGGAAAGGTTTTTAAACATTATGTGTTTCAGGGTCCTTATTTTACAGATGACAAAGTAAAACTCAGATGATTATGGAATCCTGCTTTTCTCAGTGTTAATAGAGTTTCTAATCCCCTGTGTCTTAACCACCTGCAAAATTCAGTTATATATTTGAAGCCCATCTGTTTGTTTGTTTTGTTTGCTAATCTGTTTTGTTTCTATCTTAACAGTTTTTAACAGGATTTGAGTTTGGTTATAATAACATAATAATGGAAACATGAATATGAAGTTAATCTACATGTAGGAAAAAGAAATGAGTGTAGAAACGATTGAGGTTGCTAATAATAATGGTGCCTACTTCCAAGGCAACTGAGTAGATGACGTGACTACTGAAGTGAATTTTAAAGCTACTCTGTTTAGTGCCTCTGTTTTATAATGGAGAAACAATTTCCCTCCTGCAGTTGTCACAAAAATTTCTTAAGTCTGGTATTTTTGGAAACTCAGATCATATTCAATTGATAATCAATTACTCTGTACCTTCATACTTATGTAACCATTAGTAACATAATAACTAACTAGTAAATTAAGAAATAATATTAGAGAAATCTTTAGATAAAGTTACGTTGAGATGGGCTGGCACTTGCCTGGTATGCACAAGGACCTGGGATTCAACCCCAGCACCATATAAATAAGTATCAGAGAAATGAAAACCTGATGAAAAACTTAATAAAATTGATTCTCTCTCTCTCTCTCTCTCTCTCATCTCTCTTTTTTAAAAAAGTTGCATTGGAACACGTAGATAGCATTTGATAAACACTCATGGGAAAAGAAGAGGCACCACATGAGCAAACGACATTATCTAACTAACATGTAACTCTGGGGAGTAATACAAAATAAGGAGTTTTTCATGCATTTTCTCAACCAGTTTCTATTGACCAATACTTATGTTTAGTTACATTACTCTGATAAATAAGGATCATAGTCATAACCCCCAGCCACTAACATGACCCCCAGGTACTGTTAGGCTCCAAAAAGACTTCTCAGTTAATGTTTAAAGAAAAATCAAATCCCTTCACCATCATTTTGGCAATGGACCTCAAATCTTTCAGAGACCCCCATATTGTAGTTCTTCAAGGCAGAAGCTTGAAGCCATCACTGATTCATTCTCCACCCCATGTCCATTTCTTATTTTGAAACATTTTAAGTCCACATTTTCCTCTCTGACATTTGTGAATCCTTTTGAGAGTTCACTTTCAGGAGTGGCACCTGACTCATCCAGTTGTGCAAGTCAAATATCTAGGAGTCATTCTTGATACCTTTCTCTGCCTGCTCCCTCCTCCACATATTTAATGCAGGAGCCAAGTCCTATCAGTGTTTTCTTCCTAAAGGAATTGTTAAAATTCAGGCTTTTTGCTACATCTCCACAGCTACCATGTAGTCCCAGCTACCACCATCTTACCTTGTAGGCTTCAGCAGTGGTGTCCAAACTGATCTTCTCCATTTATTCTGGTCTCATCTCCATACTGCATATAAAGTACTTGTTTTTTGTGTTTTTAACTAGGGATTGAATCCAGGGGCACTGAAAGGCTAAGCTGCTGAGGTTGGCTTTGAACTTGTGATCTTCCTGCTTCAGTTTTCCAAGCCTCTGGGATTACAGGCATGCATCACCTGGCCTGGCTATAAAGTGCTTTTTAAAGATGCTGATCTGATCACATCATATGTTTTGTTTATCTTTCCCCATTGTTTTCTTTACCAAGGGCTAAAGGTGTTCTTTCTCCAACCTTGTCCAACATCTCCTATCAGAAAAAAAAAATTCTCCCATATATATAACAACTATAAACTCTAGGGGAAAAGCATGAAAAGCAATTTAAAAAAATAAACTGACTTAAGGCATCTGAAAAGTGAGTAAGAGTAGTCATGAAACACCTAGAAGTCAACTCTTGGAATAAGAGAATGGCACTGGCTCACTTTCTGTAGCTTTTTGTTGTGATTTTGCCTATTTGATTATGTGTGTGAATGTTTCGTGTTATTGTTATTATTTTTTTT
>PVKS010041669.1:0-15878 GCA_004027875.1 Aplodontia rufa
TACTTTTTTTAGAGTTATAATGGGAAGGGGAAGGGAGGGATAAGGGAGGGTAACTGGAGGGGCACTCCTAGGGATAATTGCAATATCCAGAATATATACATATTTTATACACATTTTATATTATTTTGTTAAAATCTTGTAAGGTTGCTCAAAATAAAAAATTAAAAAAAAATGTGATAGATCACAAGTGGGTAAGAATTGTGCAACTTCTTTTCTTTGCATTTCCATAAATGAATTTTTTTAAAAGAAAGTTTGGGACATTATTCAGATAGGAATTTGGGGATATAGAAAAAGAAAGATACTGAATCTCAAAAGTAAAGCATCCAAGAATAGTTGGAATGCTGGAAATGCACAAGAGTCTTTGAAGTGCAAATAAGGGACTCTTGAACAACATAGCCTATGTGCTTGCCCAAAAAGGTAACACGATAGGAGGGCAATAAACTAGCATAAGGAAAATTTGTGCTAAACTGTGTGAATCTGCCTTGACCTACTCCACTTTGTAAATATTGACATGTCAGAGAAAGGGAGTTCTGATTCTCTGTCTAGAAATGGCTCACATTTCCCCACATTCTCTGCTTTCCGGAATAACTCTCTGTGCTTCTAGCTGGCATGTGCTGAATTTTTTTTGCATCACATACATCAAAGACATCACTTGTCCTGAGTTGAGGTCCCACTTTCTGCAGTATGATCTTTTTTATAGAGACTGGACATATTCCAAATTTACTTCATACAACCTTCTCTGATTTCTGACTCCTCAGTGATTTAAGAAGAAAACTATTAGGTATGAATAAATACTTATCAACATATTTAGTACATCACATCAAATCTAGATTTTTTTCTTTATGAATCTGAACCCTTCATTTTTTTTTAGGTTTTTTTTTCTATCCTATTTCACACACTTCTTCATTTTAAGAGATAGGCATTCCCTGGTCTTGGGGGTCAGAAACTGAGGATTGTAACCCCAAATCTATTCTTTTCACCCTTCATTGTAAAACCCTGGAATTTTCAGGCATCATTTGGGTTATTTGGAGCCTGGTGACTAAACGCAGGCATATAGGTCATGTGAAGCTTTCAGGATAAATTATTAAAGGGAGGACACCCCTCTCTTTGCCTTTCTACCTGACTGCTCTTTCAAACATGAAACTCAGGGATGGAGCAAGATTAGCCATTTGGGATCCTACAGAGGCACTGACAATAGAAAGAACAAGAGCAATGCACAGAACAGGAGACCTTGTTCTCTGGCTCTAGTTCACTACAAGACCTTGAATGAGTAATTTAAAAGAGCAAGAAAGAAAGTTCTAGATTGCTGAATAATCACACTTTTTTGTCAAATTAATTGTAGCTAAATAACTCAGAAATTTTGTACCATTTTTGTTATAGGTTTCTGTTGAAAGTTGCTAGCTATACTTTGTTCACTGGTCAAATCTATGTGAAATGCACAGATCTTGAAGGCAGTGGGTACCTTTCCTCATTCAGTACCATTGTTACAGAGCTAGGGTCTTCTGAGAAACTGAGGTAGCATGAAAACCCCATTCAAACTCCATTTCTTGCAATCAAGTCAGAAAGATTTCAGATATGTAGCTCAGAGTAAAAGGAATAAATTTATTGAGGAGGCAGGAAAAGAGAAAGGGGATACTCTCAAAGAAGACAGTTGGTCCTCTCTGGAAGAAGAGGGATAATGTGTCTCTCCTGTCATTTAGTTTTATTGAGGGTTCCAGAGAAATTTTCAGAGTGTCCCACCCAAATCCACCTCTTGACCTTTGAGGATAGCAAGATGACATCAGGCTTTCAAATTCTCAATTCCATGACAACTCTAAGTCACCTTGGCACATCCTGACTGGTTCTAATTGGACTGTTCATTTTTTTTTTTATGTTTTTAACAGAGAGAAGGACAGCAAGAGAAAAAGAATTAACTTCATTCAGTTTATCACGTGGTTTTCGTTGTTCCAACATTTCATCGTGTACATGGTGCTGGGGTTTGAATCTTTCCCTGTGCATGCTAGGCAAGTGCTGTGACCAATGAGCCACCACTCCAAGCCCTTTAATGATTATTAACAAACACTCTTATTGTTTTTATGTTTAGAAGAGATTATCCTTAGCTACCTGGGTTTCGGGATCTAGTCTATGAAAAGGGTCTCAAAAGTCTCCCCTTTCAGGGTATCTGGGTTTCTCCCATAGACCTTATCTTGGGCCTGAATTTCTCCCGCAGACAACAGGTAGTTTGCTGAGGAATGTGGCATAGACTGTCCACTTAAACCAGGAAGGGCTGCAGGTAAACTACTTCTTTGAAAAAAAAGCATATGGGCTCTGGAGCTGTGGCTCAGCAGTTAAAGCACTTTCCTGCCATGCGCAGAGATTCAGGTGCAAACTCAAGTGCCACATATACAAGGAAGTGTTGAAACAACTAAAACCACATGAAAATCTAAATAAAGTTGATTCTCTCTCTCTCTCTCTCTCTCTCTCTTTAAAAGAAAAGAAAAAAAAAAAAGAAAGCAAATAGAGGTCAGCACAATGGGCCCATTTTATAGAATTATTCCGTTAACCTCATGTTCCCACCATTCAATCTTTCTGTCCCTAACACCGTATTGTGTCTGCAATTTCCCTTTTCCCTTTTCTACTAGAATTGTCCCTATATTATATCTTTCTGTGCTGGGAGGTGTGAACACCTTTTTATTTGCTTGATGCCTATTCTACACATGCTCTGAGTCATACCTTTCACCTTGACTTGAGCAATATCCTGTGTGGCTAGCTATAAAGTGCAGGCCAACGTGGCTATGTCCGCAGTCACATGCATAGACCTACCTGGAGCCAGCCAGGATAGGGTGATGCTTGCAGCATGAGCAGGAGGCCTTCCTTATAATTGTCTGCAAAATACCTGAGCTATTAATCCTTCATTCCCCAAAGCAATCATATTCACTTAATTTAAAACAGGATGAGGAAAAGGCTAGAAAAGAAACGTTATTTTCTTTCTGGAGTTTCAGATCATATGACGAACTAACTCAAGTGCAGATGCATCCCAGAGCATTTCCCCCCAAAATTGATCAGCCCCACAGCTTGTGATCTTGGGGACCCTGTCCACTCTAGCACAGAGCAATCTTTTTGAGAGTTTGCATTTGCTTGCCACCTCCCTTTGTTTTAACATTGCCTTCTCATGCTCAACATACCTGAGATTCTCTGGTGCTGTGGAGTATAGCTCCATCTGTGAATGACCTCAGCAGAACTCAGGATTGATTTAACCTCCCTTATCTGTGTGATTAGCTTAGCCACAGAGCAGATACTTGGTGCTTATCGGCCCATTAAAGAGTCAAAGAATGCTGTTACCAGTTTTTTATCTCTAAAATGCACACAAAGCCCTGCTGATTATTCTATTAATTTGTTAATGAACCTGTCCACTGACAGATTCTCTGTTCCTTTGGAAGGGAGGGTGGGGAATTGAACATTTAAAAGGTTTCAGCCTTCAGAGGTAAAGCTTAAAAGTTTGGAAGTCCTTATGGAAGCTGAGATACACATGCTTATTTTTATTGTGTTTTTATTCTCCCTTAATCTTTTACTGAAATAGCAGGCACACAGAGAGACAAAGAAAAATTAGACTGGGAACAAATTCAATGTCTGATGGAAGCAGACCGAGGCCCACACAGACTGGAACAAAGAGTCCAGGCATAAAAATTTTGAGTAGTTTAGAACATGTATCAGGTTTTCTTGGGACCAGATCTTCTTTCAGCTTTTTACAATTGAAATATAGATGGCAGTTCAACCCAAGCACAAAGAATTTTGGGGAAAATGGTTTATGTTTTTCTCATATATATTGTCCCATTCTTGGTGGTTATTGCAAATATTTGCTTTTTATCTTCCCAGAAATGCAAAAAATTCCATGAGGGCCAACACATGTCTGTGTGTACTTCAAGCAGACTTCAATAGAATGAATTGTCCCTTTAGTGGGATTATGTGGCATGGTGACTTGCATCAGAAGTGATCTGATTTTCTAAGGTTTTTACCTCCTCCTATAGCTCTTTGGTCTTCCAAGTATGTTGGGCAGAAAGATAGGTAATAAATGGCTTTGGTGACACAGGAATACCTGGGCCAAAGAATTGCCTAAAGAATTTAAAGAATTAAGCTCAGACCATAGTTGAGCCATTTATAGCTTACCCCAAGAAAGCGGGGGAGTTGGTTCATCACTGCTGCTTAGTAAATAGTTAAAATAGGAATGGGGAATGAGGGTGAAATGAATCACTATCATTTCAGAGCACAGCTTCAGAAAAGGTGCAAGGCTGTGCTCAGGATATTTATTTCTTAATTTTTGGGGGGCACAGGGTGTGAAGTGGGTACAATGATGCATTACCTAGAACACCTTTGGAACAGTGTTATAAATTCCCCAAGATTCTAGGAATATTGGTTAGGAAAGCTGAGCTCCCAAGTTGTCCTCATTGGTGGGCAACTTTGGATATCATCTCAGCACCAGAATCTCCACAGGATTGATTGAGGGCTCTGGTATAGCTACAAAAATATTGTTATTCCTGCGGCCCAATTCTGAATCCCTCCCCCATCACTCTTAGAGCACTAATAAACATCCTCCATCTGAGTCTATTACTACTGACCCCAAACTAATATACCTGCTAATATGAATGACCTGTGCATAAACACCCTTGATTAAGGAGATGCACAAAAAGACTAGGGAAATTTCTACCTTGCTGAAGACATTAGTATGGATTATATACTGACGCAGAGTGGTTGTTATTTGGATCTCTGTATCAAAAGCTTGATTACTTAACTGAAATCTGCATGTTTGAAAGTTTCCAGTGGGCTTAGATACATTCTTTGATGCTGTCCTATTTAACATAAAACAATGACTTTGATTATCATTTATTTGCTTTTTATCTTTGTCAGAAAAATGCCCAATGTATGGTACCATACAATGACCATTTTACACATTAAAAAGGATTGCTGACCTCCAGAAAATTCAAGGATTGCAAGTAAACAGACATCAAATGTGGTGGTATAGGGATGAGGGTACTGTTCAATGGTAGAGAGTAGGCTAAGCATGAGTGAGTCCCTGTGTTCAGTACCTAGCACACAAAAATGTCCTCAAAACCAAAATGTAATGGTACACATTTGGAAGATCTGGCTAATGTAAGAATCAATAGAATATAAAATAAAATTTATATTCACTTTGTTCAAGTATACCAAGTTAATGTTACCAGAAACACATTAAGAATGTCTGGCTCTTTATTTCCCCAAATTTACTGAACTATTGCAAGATTACTGGACTTAACTTAGGAGTTAAAATTCAAAATAATTCAGGAAATTTACTGTACCACATAGTATTCTAGTCAGGCAAGGAATCTTTTCTCTACCAGTGTCGTAGAATATGGTGATGTTGGGCTCAGAAAGTGATGCCCCTAAATATGGCACGCTGGTGTATTGATTATTTTAAATTAAAGATTCATGGAAAACAGAAGATAGTGAAAGAGACTTTGCTGTTGACATTCCCTTATCTGTCTAAAGACTGGACTTGCCAAAGAATAAAACCTTTTTTCTCTTTCCTGAGTTTTCATTTACTAAACTCATATCTGTAGAAAGTAACCACACTTGGACAGATGTCAGAAGCACTGCTCATTTCCTAAGTCCATTAATTACCAAAGATAATCTTTTATTAGCTATTGTCCGTTTGTTGGGTCCACTCATTTACCTAAAACCATTTGCTGCCACACTAAACTGTCACCTTCCTCATCTCTCTTTCCTGTATGGATGGGTATATGCATATTCATTTGGCTGTCGAGTGACAACACAACTATGACTGTTACCCATGCTCATTAATAAATGTGTATACCTTTTTCTCCTATTAATCTGTCCATTGTCAGTTCATTAGAATACATCCCCAGAAAGCAAGAGAAGCTTTCCTTTCACCCCTCAGTACTGTCTTTAGTTCTAGATGCCAGTACTAGAATTATACCAAGATTGGTAAAAGATGGGGAAATACAGTTACTAAAAGAACAGATTTAAAGTTCCAACTCACTACCCCGTTTTCATACCCTGTAATTCCTGTTAAGACTTTGAAACACAGTGAAGTAGCTCTTTCAATGCCTGCACATATTTAACCCCACTGTCCTGTCAACCTGGAACTGTCCTTTTCATTCTTTAAGAAATAGCTTGAAAGTTACTTTCATACTGAACCCAACTCCTCCACACCTGGAGAATTGGTGGGTCCATTCTCAGTGTTCTCAGGAAGCAGTTTGTTGACACTTAAATCACAATATTTCTTCATAGGTCTTTGTCCCTCTCAAGACATTAATCAAAGAAAGGGACACTGGTGTGAGAGAATCTGGTGGAATTTGTCACACAGAATGTACACTGTTTGATGAATGAATAAAATTTGTGATTTAATAGATGACAAATGAATGAACAAATTCTAAAGGTAAAGGTAAAATAAGGCAGATTGGAAGGGAGCACACTTAAAAGAAGTGGAAAATTTTTCAACTATTTAATAAGGCATTGAAGAATCTTTGCAACACAATAAAAAAATATGGACTGGATCATAGTTTCATGGAATGAATCTGTAATTAATTTAGTAACTGTGATGAAAAGTTTCTGATTAATGAATTAGTGGCAGTCTGGAAGTTAGTCTCTAGTGATGGCTTTAAGAATCTATCTCCACCCTTATTCTTTTTAATATATTTATCAAAGTCTTAAATACACAGAAAGCATGCTTGCCAAAAATTTATGGATGACATGAAGCCAGGTAGAATAGTAAATGAATTGGAAACAAAAAATAGGATACAAATATATCTCAGGAGGCTAGAATTATGAGCTGGGTTTGCCAAGTTGACATTGAAGAGAAAGAAATAGGAAACCATATCTTCAGATCCTGAAACAAATATAAAATAGACAATGGGGAAGAAGAAGCAGAACTGCAGCATTTGCAATCCTCCACAGGGAACTTAGTTGAGTATATGTTCACAATGAGTTCACATAATGAATTCACTGGAAAACAAGTTAATGCAACCTTTGAAAACATGATTGGTAGCAAAGTATCTGCCATTTTTTAGAAGGATGTGAGGCAGGAGTGTAGGTATTAAAATTGGTGACAGTTAATGAAAGGCGATACATATCCTATGCTTAAGATAAGTGACAGGGACTAGAGTATAGGATTAAGGTTTAAGTTGGAGATAGTTAAAAGTTAAAAGAAAATCACTGCGTACTTTAAAATGAATGGTAAAAAAAAAATCCTCATCAACTGCATTCATTGCTCAAGACAGACAACAAGTAAGCATCAGAGCAATGCAAGCAGATCTGACTGCAACTACTGACCAAAGTAACTAGGACCCCCATTTAAATGCATTTCCATGTTAAAAGATACACCCAGCTGGGAGACTTAACACGATTTGAGGCACATTTTGAACCCTGTGCAAACATTTTAACCAACGGCAAAGTGGCACAGGCACAATGAAATATTGCCCCAAAGCTTATCAATATGCAATTTATAGCTCAAGAATATATAGATGCTGTTCATTCCTTGATTGCTTTGCTAGTCTTCCTTTGGAGTAGCCAACTTTCCTTGCCACTCTGTCTTTGGAAGGCCACCTTGCCAAACTATTCAACACAACAAACAAATCTTTCTAACCTTCTCTTTGTTAACTGTGTTTGATTTTATCCTGCATGAGCTAAAGGACCCACTGATCTGATAACAGATGTAGATAAATTGTGTTCACAGCAAAACCACCAAGCATGGCATGAGTTCTTGAAGTCATGTAGTTTAAGGAAATACGAATCTGGCAGGGTAAACAATATGGAGACATGAACATTAAAGAGAGATCCTATTGTTACCTTAATAAGAGCTGAATGATTTGCATCTAGCAAGTGATATCAGGCTCTTACTGTAGATTTTAAGAGGTGCAGTGATGTTAATGATGACATAGAGAAATTGATTTCAACTGGACAGGAGAAAAATTTAGTCTTTAGATATGCAAAAATTGTGTAGGCTATAGTGGGAGAAATGAGTTCCTCTTTGACTAGTTACTACAGCAATGGGGTCCATGGCCTTGGATGATAGTAAGAAGGACCCCCTGGTGTAGATTCATTTATGGCATGGGTATTTGCAGTCCATGACCATTTGGGTTGCTGAGATTCTGCGATTATACCCAAAGGACACATGCTGTGAAGCTCCAGATGGTATGACTGTGCTTAATTTAAGGAAAACTTCATAAAAAATAAACTTATTCAAAAATTGAAGAAATAGTGATTTCTCTCTTCCCCAGAGACACTGTTATAAGGGGATCCTGTGTTTGTTGGGAAACATGGGTTATAAGTCCTTTCAATACCTAGAAATATGAGGAAAATTGGAATGACTTAGGAAATTACTTAGTCACTTTAAGCCCAGTGTACTCATTTGTAAAATTGGGCTAGTAGTGATATGGAGGTTTTGAGATGAGGCTGGATTCTCTTCTCCACTGGTGAATGGAGTTTGGGTTAACTACAGATTCCAGCAGCTCAACTAGCCCATTTTTAGTATTTGCAGTTATTCCCAGTTAAAACTGGAAATTTGGGCTGGCTGCAGATTTCTGTAACAGAAGCAATATTAGCAGTTCCCCAGCTAAGAGCTGGATTCTTCCTCACTACTATTGAGCAGTGCATTGCAGGTCTTGGTGTGGAAGTACAGCCCAGGAATTCAGCACCAATGTTCTTCTGGGTTCTTGTCTCACAAATTTGAAGAAAATAATCCACAGACAACCACAGAAGGGAAGAGTAAAAGGAGTAGAATTTATTTAAGGCAGGAGAGCAGAGTCTCTGCAAGGCAGAGAGGTACTTGAAAGCAGGATACCACCTAGTGTGTTTTAAGCCAGGGTTTATACAGGTTTTGGATATGAGCCTTGATTAAGATTCAAGTAAAGTAGGCATTGAGAAAAGCACCAACATCATTGGTTAAACTCTATGTAAAACAGGCATTGAAACTAAGCACCAAAATCATTGGTTAAAATCTATGCAAACCAGGTAGCAAATCTTTCCAAGTTTCCACCTGTGTCCACTCACACTTCTTGGTTTTCTGGCCTCTGGGACAAAGGAGTTGCTCCCACAGGTGAGCCTCAGGTATGTTTGCATTTTAAGGTCCTGAGTATCCCCCTTAAACTGCTCTCTACCAGTTAGATTCTAGTTGTGGTTGAATGGGGCCCATTGTCCTGAGTACCTAGCCACTTTACCATCTCTCCTAATCTGTCTCAGTAGTACTTCTTCAACTGAATATCTTCTAAGATTATTGAAAAGTTCCAACAAAATAGCATGCATTGAAAGTTTCTAGAAAAAAAATTAATAACTACAGTAAAAGGTTAATATTACAGTTTAGACATGAGGTGTCCCCCCAAAATCTCATGTATAAGAAAACGCAAGAAAGGTTAGAGCTGAAATGATTGGATTATAAGAATTTTTGACCTAATCAGTGCATTAATTCTCTGATAAGAATTAATTGGTTGGTAACTGTAGGCAGTTAGAGTATAGCTGGAGGAGGTGGATCATTGGGGGCGTGCCTTTGGAGTATATATTTTGCCCCTGGAGAATAAAGCTTTCTTTTTGTGCTTCCTGGTGTCCTATTCTGTGCGGCTTTTCTCTGCCACATACTTCTGCCATTATGTTCTGCCTCAACTCTGAACCAAAGCAATGTAGTCAGTTGTCCATGGGCTAAAATCTCTGCAACTGTGAGCCCCAGATAAACTTTTCCTACTCTTGACAGATCTTTTTGTCACAGCAACGAAAAAACTGACTGCAATAGTTAATGTGTTGACATTAGCACTGCCATTATTTGAACTTCCTTGTTCAATGTCACTTCATGCCCCTACTCTTAATTTATTACTATCAGTTAGAGAAAACATCTGCATCACTATTTGTATTGATTTCCAGTAGATCTTCACAAACTTTTTCTATAAAGGGTTGAATAATAAAAATGGATCTTCTTGATTTCCATACAACGGAGTTATGTCCTAAAGAACACATCATAAATAAAACTGCATTCAATAAACTCGCTTAAAGAACATCATAGCTTAGTAATGCAATGCAGTACTGAGTGTCAGTTGTTTACCATTTTGCTCATGTGACTGATTAGAAGCTATGGCCTTCTGCTGCTGCCCTACATTATGGGAGAGTATCAGACTACAAGTCACTAGCCTGGGGAAAGATTTCAATTGGGAATTTGATGTACAATTTCTACTGCATGTGTATTGCTTTTGTTCCATCACAAAGCCTCTGTGTGTTAAGCTTGATGGAAGCTATGGTCTCAGTTACAAAGGCTATACTCTTTCACAGTAGCATAAAACCGCCCTAGAAACTAGTAAACAAATGGGTGTGATTGGGCACAGTGGCCCAGGCCTATACATAATCCCAGGAACTCTGGAAGCTGAGGCAGGGGGATAGCATGTTTGGGACCACCATGGGCAACTTAGTGAGTCGCTATCTCAAAAATAGATAGCTTTAAGAATGTAGCTTAGCTACAAAGTACTATTTGAAAATAATTGAAGTTATCTTCCACTATAGGAGTATTTACAAATTATAAACCAGGTGACTGTCTAGATTTATAGATTTAGATCATAAATCCAGATCATAAATACTAAAATTATTAAAAATTGATAAAACAGTGATTTCTTTCTTCCCCAGAGATATTGGGGGACTTCAGTTTGACAATTACTTCTCCAGATAAATGCTTACTATGAGAAGCAATTTTGACCCTCAAAGAACCTTGGACATTGCCTAGAAACAATTTTGGTTATCACAATTGTGGTGTGTGTATATTTGTGGTGTGTGTGTGTGTGTGTGTGTGTGTGCTGTGTACATGTGTTGTGGCATAAGGATAGATGTTTGGGATGACTTTAAACATTCCATAACACATGGGATAGCCATCTACAATAAAGATCTACCAGGCCAAAATGCCAATAGAGTTAAAGTTGAGAAACACAAATAATCCTCTGGGCTTGTCCAAGATCCTCAGCATCAAGCTCAACCTTCTGCCTGACTTTTTGAACACAATCAATTATAGAATCCTAGCAGATTTGTGTTGAAAGCACTTGGAAAGCAAAGAGGAAATGTGAATATACTTGTTAAGTCATGTAAACTATAAACCAATTCAGTATAAATATTCCTCAAAGAGTTTCTTTGCTTGTAGTGGTTTATATCACAGAGCAGAAATTCAACTCATAGTTTAATTAGATTTTTAAAAAAAGTAAATGGAGAGATCCTCCAGGGCTCATAAAAACAGTTTTGCACTTTGACTTCCTACAGCATCCTGGGTAGTGCTAGCAATCTGACCAGGACCAGAATGGCTCAGCTCCCAAATGGCTTTGGGCGCTTAGCTGTATCTGAATGAGACTGGGATATTCTAAAGGAATTAACATCAGTGTTATTTAATCAACACCTCATTTTCCTCACCCAAGAAGAGGCACAGAGGTTAGGTAACTGGCTTTGGGTTACTTGGCTATCCTTTAGTGGTAGAACTGATAGCAGAACCATTTTTCCTGGAGATGCCCACTTAGCATCCCTATGCTGTGTGGGCACTGCTTTATAGAAGAAAATGTAGTTAATTTTTGGCAGATAAAACCTGTCTTAGATTTAATAAAAATACAATAACCTTTCTTTTCTTCATGACCTAAATCTTTTTGGTTAACCTAAAATATCTCAAAAATGAAATGTTTCAAATAATACAATAAATTAGTTTAAGCATTGTACACATCCAATTTATGCCAGGCCCCCAAATAAGGCCAAATTTCATTAAAATGAAACTCAGTACAGCATATCATATTTAAGTATTCTAACAAAGGTTTATTTAAACATTTTCTTTGAAGATGAAGTATTTAAGGATGATAAAGATAATTACTCATTGTAAGCATAATGGCCCACTTGACAGAGAAATTAAATGTAAGGGTAATTTCTAATAAAAATGAAAAATTAAAAATCTCTCTTCTTCCACACTGCTTTGTAACATATTTTAAAGGGACGACAGTCAAATATGCCCCTTGTTCTATGTTTTCATAACTCCAGACTCTTGAGTGGAGAGTCAGGGTTGATCAGTATGACTAGTGAAGAGGAGCCCTCTAGCCTGCTGAATCCTCAAGGTGGTATTTGTACCTACAGCAGGAAATGAATTGGTTTAGGGCAAATGTTGGAAAAACACAGTTCTATAATCAGTTCCCAACTGGCAAATATTAGGCTGTGTGGGAGACCAGAATATGCCACACCAGAATATCAAAGTTAGATGAGCTGAAGACAAAAGAAGCAGATATAGTCAAGTTTGTGCCCTATTTTTTTCCCTTAAGAGTAGGACATAGATTTACCAAGATAAAAGCTAAACTACCACCACTCCACCTTGGGTACAAAGGTTAACCACTGAAGACAGCTTCTGATTGTTCTCTTCTTTGATTCAAGATGATATCCAAGCTTTACTAACTAATCTTTATCTGCCATTTATTTGTCTTCCTACAAATTGCTGCCTTTAGAGATTCAGGTCCTTTTCTTTGTCTTGTCACATCTCTAAAAATACACTATTCTTTGTTAAAGGTGCTGTATGAACTGGAATTCCAAGGCTCCTCTTGAAGAATTAATCATTCCCTGTCTCTCCCATGCACATGAGATATACATTCTAATAAATTTCTGCTTGTTTTTTTCCTTTTAATCTGTCTTTTGTTATAGGGGTCTGTTTCAATAAAGAAACTTTTGAAGTGGAAACAAATATTATTCTTCCCTAAAACTGCAAGATGTTCTGTGCCTGTTGCTTTTACTTCTCAAGAGGTGCAATCCTTTTTTTCCAATAGAAAGAAGGGTGGGCAGCTCCAGAGGTTTCACAGCTCTCTCAAGTAGCACTCTTCATTTACTAGCAAAATCCAGAAAGCTGTGGCCCAGAGTTGTGATTCCATGAAGGAAAAAGTCCACCATTCTTCTGTAAGGAACAAATGTATTTGTACTTAGAGTTACACACTCTTCTTTTTCCTCTTAGATAATACCTGGATGAAGATTCCATTTGTATGAACAAAACATGAGATCCAGTAGGAGAAAAGGAAGGAAAAGAATATTTGATTTTCATTTGAACTGAACAAAACTATTTCCTGAATTAGACATTTGAACATGATCATGGCCAGCTTATCTATCATGAGTTTCTAACCTGCCCTCCCTTGTCCAACCCATATCTAATGCACTAGAACCAATGCAGTATTTTCTATTAAGAGAATGCTCCCATAGTTCTCCTATACCTCCACAGACAGAAGAACTGAAGAATGCATAAGTGTATTACATGTATACTCACTGGAATAATACACAGCAATCATAACTACTGAAGTATAGCTGCAGGCGATGCTCCAGATGAAACTAACAATGCAATTACAGACACAAAAGATTACAAACAGCATCATGTTCTCTTCAAAAACATCAACCTAAACAGTACACAATTAAAATGAACACAGTATAACCACATAGGCAGTTTGGAAAATACATGGCTTGATATACTGATAGAGAAATTAATCAATCAATCAATTGGCAAACGATAGGAGGATTGGGAGAATGCCTGTAGGCAGATTTAAGTTGCCACAGCTCTGGCTTCCATGTTAGGTGGAGTGTTAAATGGTATACAATATATTAGGAAGGAGGAAAGAAGACAGGAAGAGAGGAAAGAAGGGAAGATATGTCGTTGCTGCTAAAAAAAATGACCAAAGTATAATGAGAAACTACACTATTTTGCAACAATTATAGATTGTAGAGTCCTTGTCTCCCAAACATCTTTCTCTGAGGATCCTTCCTTTTTAGGAGAAGGGCACTAGACTTTGGAGATTATAGCTATGGTAGGAGGACCATTCTGTGTGCCTTGCCTGAGTTTCAAGTAGAAACAAATCTGAGCAGTCACTCTTCCGCTTGCTTCTAGGACTCCCCTGCCCAGGTGAAAGATCTTACCCAATTTCATTTTTCATGACATGGAAAATTTTTCCACCTCCTGTCTACCACCCAACTTTTCAGTCTCATACACATCTATGTATTATAAGTTTTGCCTGTAAGTGAGTCGTAACTCCTCTTTCACATTCATGACAAGCACCCTCTAACCATTCTGCCCTTGCTCCTGCTGTTTCCTCTGCATGTACCCTCCCCATTCCTAACACACTCCTATGCATCCTCCAAGGCCCAGCCCTGAGCTCTCTCTAATATCTGCACATCAAACAAGAATGGTCCCTTTCTAGTTCCATAGTTAATGTTGCTCATCGTTAATAAATGCTTTGTATATTGTTTTTTAATGGGGTATATAGCACTGGAATGTCTTATATTGTGAGATTTGGAGGACAGGACTATATTCTTCATCTGGTATTCCTCAAGTGTAGTAGTTTTTTATTTCTGTGTAACAAAACGCTGAATATGTAATGCCCTAGAGTAGCTTATTATCTCACAGTTGTGCAGATCAGAAGTCCACTGGACTTGGTTAAGTTCTCTCTTAGGGTCTCAGGAGGTTAAACTCAAGGTGTTTGCCAACCTGGGCTCTTTCCTGGAAGCTCAGGCGAAGATCTGCTTTCAAGCTTGTTAAGGTTGTTGGCTGAATTCCTTGCTGTTGTGGAACCGAAGTCCCCAATCCCTTGCTGACTGTCAGCTTTGGG
Organism: Aplodontia rufa; assembly: GCA_004027875.1. Taxonomy (NCBI): domain Eukaryota; kingdom Metazoa; phylum Chordata; class Mammalia; order Rodentia; family Aplodontiidae; genus Aplodontia; species Aplodontia rufa. The sequence continues at coordinate 14,601 of PVKS010041669.1, forward strand.
CTACACTGCCTCCCAGAGATCATCAGCATTCCTTGGGATGTAGCCCCTTTCATCTTCAAAGTCAGAAAAGGCCTGTCAATTCCCTCTGGTCTTTCAGTTCTTTCTGATGTCTCCTTCTGTCACCAGAAGAAGAAAGTTTCCTGCCTTTAAGGGTTCATCTGATGACACTGGGCCCACGTGGATAGTCTAGAATCCTTTTGCTATTCTAAGGTCAACTGTGCCACAGAATATTAACACAGTCACAGAGTGATATATCATTATATTTATAGGTACCTGAAGAAGCCATTTTTGAAACTTGCTCTGCCATATTCTGAATCTACCATGGTGAATAAAGAGAACAAAGAAAAAAAGAAAAAAGAAGTCTATAAAGTTGATTTCAGCATCTTCTGCTTTTCTCACACAAGAACACGCAAGCATCCTCACATATAATCAAGGTCATAATATCCTGCAAATTAGAGTTCTCTGCATTCCTTTATCACTAGACCTATGGTTTTGGCCCAAAAGATATAGAAAATGTGTCCTCAAGAAGACAAATAGGATGCATTGTTTCCTTGGACTGGCATTGTTCAAGTGAGACCAGAGAACCATTTTCATGAAAATTCTGCAGATGTGTCTTTGAAAATGCAGAGGTCTGGGTCCTACCTCCAAATGACTGAATGTTTTATCATATGCATTTTATAGTATGCGTTTTATCAAGCTCTGACTTAACAAGCTCAGATAGCTATAACAAAATACAATAAATAGGTGGTTTAAATAATAAACATTTATTTCCTGTAGCTCTAGAGTGTAGAAGACCAAGATTAGGGTGCAAAGCAGGGTTGAGTTCTTGGTGAGGACATTTTCTTTGTTTATGCATAGTGATCTTCTGGCTATATCCTCACATGACAGGACCAAAAAAGTAGCTAGCTAGCTCTTTGCCTCTCTCTTTCTCTCTCTCTTTCTCTGTGTGTGTGTGTGTGTGTGTGCGCGCGCGCGCGCGCGCGCACGCGCGCTACTGGGGATTAAACCCAGGAACACTTTGCCACTGAGCTGCCTCCCCAGCCCCTTTTAATTTTTTTTTTAATTTTGAGACAGGGTCTCACTAAGTTGTTAAAGGTCTTGCTGAGTTGCTGAGGCTGACCTTGAACTAGCGATCCTGCCTCAGTCTCTGGAATTGCTGGGATGATGGATGTGCACCAGTTTTATCTTCTTAAATAGGGCAATAAGTCCACTAATAATGGTTCTGCTGTCATGCTTCAATCACCTCCAAAAGACCATGCCTCCAAACACTATCAAATT
>PVKS010041670.1:0-15875 GCA_004027875.1 Aplodontia rufa
TCCCCCTTTTCCCTACCCCTTCATAGCTATAGTCCCCACAACTTATGCATTACTTCAGTTTTGATGGGTCTATTAAATAAATTTGTCTAACTTTCATCCTATCTTAGGTTATATTCTAGCTTTCACATATGAGAGAAAACATTTGACCCTTAAGTCTTTGGGTTTGGCTTGTTTCACTCAGCATGATTTTTTCCATTTCTATCCATTTACCTGCAAAAGCCATGATATTGTTCTTTCTACTAGCTGAGTAGAACTCCATTGTTTGTATGTATATGTGTGTCTATATATAGACATATAGACATATATATAGACACACATATGTGTGTGCATGTGTATGTGTGTGTGTGTGTATATATATCTCACAGTTTTTGGATCCATTTATCCAGCAAAGGGCATCTAGGTTGTTTCCATAATTTTGCTATTGTAAATTGAGCTGCTATGAACATTGATGTAGCTGTATCTCTGTACAAAGTTAACTGTGAGCACAATGTTTTATAGCAGATCTGTATAACTTTTTCATCTTTCACAACTGAAACTTTATACACTTTGAAAAGCAACTCATTTTCATGTTCTATAAAGTCCCAGACAATCATTCTACTTTCTGGTTCAATGGGTTTGGCCACTCTGGGTACCTCACATAAGTGGATTATACAGTATTTATCCATTGTGATTGGGTTATTTCACTCAGAAAACTGTCCTCTAGGCTCACCTATATTGTAAATTATGATAGGATTTCTTCTTTATTAAGACTGAATAACATTCTGCTCTATTTATTCATTCACCTTAGTTTGACATTTGCATTGTTTCCATATCTTGGCTGTTGTGAAAAATGCTGCAGTAGAAGGCGCAAGTGCAGATATCTCTTTGAGATCCTGATTTCATTTCCTTCTGTAGACAGAGAAGAGGGATTGCTGGACCATAAGGCAGTTCTAGTCTTGATTTTTTTGAGGACTCTCCATAGTATTTTCCATAATGACTATACCAATTGATGTTCTTATTAACAGTGTGCCAAGGGTCCCTTTTCTGCACGTTATTGCCAGCACTTGTTACTTTGTCTTTTTGATAATAGTCATTCTGACCAGTGTGAGGTGATATTTCACTGTGGTTTTACCTTACATTAATGTTTAATGATGTTAAGCATTTTTTATATTTGTTTGTCTATTATGGAAAATTTATGTTCATATTCTTTGGCCATTTTTAAATTGAGTTATTTCTTTTCCTGCTATTGAGTTTTATTTATTTATTTATTTGGTGGTACTAGGGATTGAACTCAGGGCAATGTACCACTGAGTTATATTCCCAGCCCTTTTAAATGTTGAGACAGTGTCTTGCTAAGTTGCCCTGACTGGTCTCAAACTTGCAATTCTTCTGCCTCAGTTTCTAATTAGCTGGGATTATAGGTATATGCTTCCATGCCTGGCCTGTTGAGCTGTTTGAATTCTTTATATTGTTTACATATTAAACCCTTAGCAGACATATGATTTGAAAATGTTTTCTCCCATTCTGTAGCTTGTCTCTTCGTTTTGTTGTTTGTTTTCTTTGCTCTGCAGAAGCTTTTTAGTGTAATGCAATCCAGTTTGCCTATTTGGGCTTTTATTGCCTGTGCTTTTGGGGTTATATCCAAAAAGATATCACCCAGACAAATATCAAGAAGCTTTTCCTTTAGATCAATTTCTATTAGTTTCAGATCTATGTTTAAATCTGTAATCAATTTCTAGGTTTTTTTTTGTGTATGCGTGCATGTGTGTGTGTATAACGTGAGATAAGGGCTCAGTCTCATTTTTCTGCTTGTGAATATTCAGTTTTCATAACACTTTATTATTTTTATTCGTTCAACATAGTCTTACATATTGGAGAAAATCATTGCCACACATTCATGAACACATGGATAGTGACAAAGCAAGGCAACGCTGATGCCAGTTCATGATCTCCCCGTTTTGAGTTCTCCCTGATCCCATGTTTCCCCTACTTTACCCCCATGTTAGTTGGGCTTCTTGTAGATGTTGAAGGTTCCCCATTGGATTGATAACCCCCCATTCCCTCTCTCCAGCTGCCTACCTAATCCCCCTAATCTCTCCCTCCCCTACCTGCCCTTCATCCCCCAGCGTCATAAGCAAGGTTCCTCCTGCTCATGTAAAAATTCACCCATGTTGAGGTTATTATTAGCTTAGCCAACATTCAATCTGTTTCCGATTGTATTCTAGCTTCCACATATGAGAGAAAACATTCGGCCCTTGAGTCTCTGAGTCTGGGAATTTCACTCAGCATAATTTTTTCCATCTCCATCCATTTGGCTGCAAATGTCATGCTATCGTTCTCTTTAATAGCAGGGTAGAATTCTATTGTATATATGTACCACAGTTTTTGAATCCACTCATCCAGTGAGGGTCATCTGTGTTGGTTCCATAGTTTAGCTATAGTAAACTGAACTGCTATAAACATTGATGTAGCTGTATCTCTGTAGCATGCCAATTGTAGCTCTTTTGATAAAATACCTAGGGGTAGGATAGCTGGGTCATAAGGTGGACTCCTTTGAGGAGTCTCCACACTGCTTTCCAGAGTGGCTATACAACCTTGCAGTCCCACCAACAGTGTGATAGTTTTCCTTTCTTCTCACAACGCCTCCAGCATCTGTTTTTGTTCATATTCTTCATTTTTGCCACCCTGGTAGGAGTGAGGTGGACTCTTTGTGAAGTTTTGATTTGCATTCTCTGATTGCTAGTGATATAGAACATTTTCTCATATACTTATGGGCTTTTTGGACTTCCTCTGTTGAGAAGTTTCTATTTAATTCCCTCACCCATTTGTTAATTGGATTATTTGTGGTTTTGGTGTTCAGTTTTTTGAGTTTTTTGTATATTCTGGAAATTAGCCCTCTGTCCGAGGTGTAGCAGGCAAAGATTTTCTCCCATTCTGTAGGTTCTTTCTTGACACTCTTGACTAATTCCTTAGCTGCTAACACTATTTATTGAAGAGGCAACACATTGCTCATTGTGTGTTCTCGGCACCTTTGTCAAAGATTAGTTGGTCTTATGTGCATAGATTTATTCTATGTATATATATATATATATATATATATGGGTTTATGTATATTATTTCTATATACATTATAATTATACTTAATAGTGGAATTCATTGTTGCATATTTGTCCATGTACATGTTACAACAATATAATTTGGTCCATTTTGTTCCCTAGTACCTCCCTCTTTCCTTCTCCTTCTCCTGGTCCCAATCCTCTATTCTACTGATCTCCCTTCAATTTTCATAAGGTCCGTCCCCTCCTTCTCCATTTTCTTCTCTAGCTTGTGCATATGAGAGAGAACATATGGCCCTTGCTTCCTAGTTTGACTTATTTTGCTTAACGAAATGTTTTCAAGTTCCATCCATTTTCCTGCAAATGACATAATTCATTCTTCATTATGGCTGAGTAAAACTACTTTGTGTATTGCTGATTCCATCTTCTTACTAGGTATAGATCAGTTCACATTTCCTGTTTCTTCATGATTCAGTCTTGGTAGGTTGTGTGTTTTGAGCAATTTTTCCATTTCATCTAGGTTAGTCAACATGATTCTTTTCATTTCTGTTAAATTTGTCATAATGTCCATGCTTTCATTTGTGATTTGAGTTACTTGAGTTTCTCTCTCTCTCCTGCCCCCCCCCCCCCACTTAGTCCTTGGAGCTTAAAGTTTGTCAATTTGTTGATCTTTTCCAAAAAACGCTTGGTTGGTTTTATTGTTTTTCTCTATTGCTATTCTACTCTTTGTCTATTTTTGCTCTAATCTTTTAATATTTACTTTCTTCTGATAGCTTTGGATTTTGTTTCTTCTATTTTTTTCTGGTTCCTTAGGGTGTAAATTTACATTGTTGATTTGAGCTTTTTCTTCTTTTTTAATATAAATACTTAACACCTATAAATTTCCCTCTTAGCACCGCATTTACTGCATCCCATAATTTTGTTATGTTTTTGTTTTCATTGGTTTCAAAATATTTTCTAATTTCCCTTGCTATTTATTCTTTGATCCATTGGTTGTTTAAGTGTGGGTTGTTTAATTTTTGCACATTTGTGGATTTAGCTTTGCCATTTTGTAAACTGCTTAACTACTTCTTATTGGTTTATAGTTCCTTTGTAAATTTCCTCTTCTCATTGTCTTTCCTTGTGATTTTATTTTATTTTTGGTTGTCATGGTATGCTTTGATTCTTTTTCTTTATATTTTGTGTGTCTACTACATTTAAAAAATTGTGTTGGTATAAGGGTTATGTAAATCATGTTTTAGTTTTAACAGTCTACAGCAGTCCTCTCTCAACCACTGTTTCACTTTATAGAGTTTCAGTTACCACAGTGAACTTCAGTCAGAAAATATTAAATGGAAAATTCCAGAAATAAAGCAATCCATATGTTTTAAATTGTGCATCATTTCTGAATGGCATGATGAAATTTTGTGCTGTTCCATTCTGCTTGGGACTTGAGTCATCTCTTTGTTCAGTGTATCCACACTGTGTGTGCTACCTGCCCATAGTAACTTAATAGCTATCTCTGTTATAGTATAACTAACTTGATTCAGAGCTGTCTGCTGTTTAAGGTTTCCACTGGAGCAGAGGAGGGTCTTAAAAGTTGTCTCTCATGGGTAATGGTGACACAGAAGTTTTGGGGTAAAATTCAATCACGCTCTTCCACTGGCTGGTAAGACCAGTTTCTTCTGCTTCCGCAACCTGGCCCGTCCTGCCCAAGGAGCAGGCTGCTGCAACTGGTGGTGCTGCAGTTTTTAATGGGGGCAGTGTCCTCTAGTACACTTTGGTAACTCTCCATTAGCTGCTGCTTCCTCCTGGGTTCCTGTCTTGTGAGTTGAAGAATGAAATCCACAGACCAGGATGAGTGAATTGAATAGTAGAATGATTTACTTAAGAAACAGGAAAGGGAACTCTTGTAGTGTGCAAGAGGGGACCTGGATAGCAGGTTTTTCTCCCCAAGTGAGCTTGGCTAGGCATTTATATAACCCTTGGATGACTGTTATTGGTCCATACTTATGCAAATGAGGGTTTGAGAAAAGCATCAGTGCTATTGGTTCAAAATTATGCTAACTGGGGAATGGAGGGACACTAAAGCTATTGGTCAAATCTCAAGTCCCAACTTTCATTCATGTTTGTCTTGCTTTCATTTTCTCCTTCTTGGGAAAGCAGGAGATTGACAGTAGTGAATTGCACATGCTCAGTGCAAGGGTGGTGGTGGTTCATAGCAGGAGTGTGTGTCTAGAGTTGCTATGCCATGTGAGAAGTAGCATCCAGAAGTAGGGTGCACAGGCCTGGCCACCCCACAATGACAGGTTAGATTTGGCATGCCTCAGGCCCACTGCACCGGCATGGCAGGCTCCAAGCTGTGCTTGCTTCCTGTACTCAGATACACAGGAGCCACCACTCTGTAGCTTCCTACTCTGTGACTCTGTTGCTCAGCAGTTCCAGTGCTCCTCTGCCATCTCTTGTCAGGGAACAATAGGCCAACTGCATGGCCTGGGTGCTGGGAAGCTGGATAAATGGGACTACTGTGTTTTAAGCTGATAATAATTTGACTTTGATTACATAGAAGGTTTCTACCTTATTACTCCCTCCATATTTTATGTGATTAATTTATGATTTATGTACCACCAGTACATTAATGGAATAATCTGTATTTGACTGTGTATAGTTATTTTACGAGTTAGTTTTACATTTTCATGATGCTAATTAGCATCCTTTAAGTTCAATTTGAAGAAATCCCTTTAGCATTTAAGTGAGGTCTTGTGGTGATGAATTCCTTCAAGTTTTATCTGTCTGGAGTCTTTCTTTCTGCTTCATTTCTAAAGAAAAGCTTTGCAGGTCTTAGCAATGAGGTTAGCACTTTTTCTCTTTCGGTATTTGGAATGTATCATTTCATTCTCTCCTGACCTGTAAGATTTCTGCTGAGAAATCCAGGGAAAGTCCTATGGGGGCTTCCTTATTAAATATGAATTACTGTCCTCTTTTTTTATTATTTCTTTGGGTTCTGACAGTTTGATTCATAGCGTGTCTTAGTGTAGATCTTCTGTTACATTTAACGGGTTTAGAACTTTCTGAATTTCATAAGTATGGATGCCCATTTCTGTTCCCAGATTATTTATTTAAATAATTATTTCTCTAATAATCTTAATGCCCCTTTCTTTTTGTCTTTTCTTTCTTTATTACAATAACACATACACCAGTCTGCTTGATGGTATCCCATAGTTCCTTGAATTTTCTTCATTGCTTTTCATTTTTTTCTTCTTCTTTGACTGGATAATTTCAAATGTGCTGTTTTTGAGTTTGCTGGTTCTATTTTGTACTTAATCTAGGTTGCTGTTGAACTCATCTGGTTAATATTTTAGTTTGGCTATTATACACTTAATTTCCCAATTTTCTGGTTTTCTTTTAAAAACATTTTTTCCATCTACTTTTCTACATTCTACATTTTGTTCGTAAATAATTGTCCTAAGCTTATTGAGTGTTTTGATGATAGTTATTTTTGCTTTCTTTGTCAATAATTCTTATACTTCTAAATCTTTAGGGTTAGTTTCTGGAGATTTATTTTGTCCTTTGTTTCTGCCAGTTTCATATTCCTTAATACTCCTTATTGGTGCCTGCACATTTGAAAACAGTCCTCTCAGTCTTTGTAACTATGTCTTTGTACACGGAAAACCTTCAAGAGTCAGCCTATGTAGAGATTCTAACGCCATCTGAAACCTTTTCTGTGGGTTTGTCTCCTCTGGACTGTCATGTATGAATTCCTAATCAGGATATTTGCTGATTTCTCTTTTCAGGAGCTTGTAATATTATGCGCTCTTTGCTGTCTGTATCTATGGGCTTTCAGGAGCAGTATCATTGGCCCAACTCTGTTTGTTTGTTTGCTTTTTATTTACAGCCCTGGCAACTAGACTATACTTGATCCTATCTCACCAAGAGAGGTAAGACAGGAACAAGTCTTCTGGGAAGTTCTCCACATATCTGAATATTGAGCATGTGGTTCAATATTCTCTTTTCTTTCCCAGAGAGAAACTGTGGGCTTTGAGTTTTTCCAGTCATATCATGCCAGACCAGGAAAAGAAACTCTGGCACTGTGTGCATGGTATTACAAATTATTACCTTTGCTTCAGTAGCTCCCAGGCATGTAGAGTGTGCTAGTCCTGTGAATTCTTACAGTCCAGTTCCTTGGCACCCCCTCCAAAAACCGGAGTGTTGAGTGGATGCTCCAACTCTATCCTTCCCCAAGGAAATGTGAGGATCTGGGGCTTTCTGCTTGGTAGTTCTGTGCTGAGGTGGTAGGAGGGGCTAGGACCAGCTATTGCTTACTTGTCCTTTGTTCTCAGCAGTTCCCAACCTAGGTCCCTTTCCTGTCAGAGCTCAGATTTGAATAATACAGAAATCAGACCCTCAGGTAGACCCTGGGAAAGTCAGAACATTGGATGTACAGTCCATTCCTCTTCTTTCCTTCCCAGAGAGAAGCTGGGAACTGGGAATTTCTTCCCGGTCATATGGGGCTCTGGAGGAGGGACTGTGGCAAGAGGATGCCACCAACTTTCTTACCTGCATCAATGCAATTGGTTTCATGCTGTCTAGAACGGGAGCTTCTCATCTGGTGTCTGGATGTCTCATAGAGGGAATTGGTCTGCATATTGTGGTTGGACTTGTGTATCTATGCAAGGAAGGAGGGTCGGGTTTTTGTGTTTTGCTGCCTTGCTCGCATCATCCCCTATAGCGAGTTTTTCAGGAGGACATTCAGCCTTTCTTTAGGTGTTAAGTCTTATTATATATCACTGCCTATCTGTCTAGATAGGGGAAAGTTTGTTTCTTATTTGGAATTAACAAAGATACTTTGAGAGTGTTGAAATGGTTTAGCATTGGGAAGGAATGAATTGGAGATTTTATATTTCCTGTAGTTTTACTGCTCAAGAGTAGTAAAAAGCATGTAAAGAATTTTACTAAGGTGTTGAATTTTTTTCTTTAATTTTGGTACCCTAAAATAATTAAGCCACAGCCCCTTTTCTCATTGACCCTACTATCATATCATGAGCTCACTATGAGCGATGTCCTCAGTACTAATTGTAGACTGTCTTGCATGCACCAGTACTTACTATTCTGTGTGGCAGGGAGCACTTGTTATTCATAAAGAAGATTTTTAGGATTGGTGTTTTCTGTCAACCGTGGTTGCACTGTTCACCCTGACCACTAGCCCCATCACTATGAATTTGAGGCTTTGTATATACTTAGAGTTCATGTTAATTGTGTTTCCAGCTGGAGACAGTCTCATGGCAAGAAATGAAAACTCTGTGCCTAATGTCTTGTGTTTTTTGTACCAACCAGACTTCAGCAATGATACTGGCCTTCTCCTCTAGTTGGCTCAGTTGCCTTCCAAGAAGCTGGCTTCTGCAGTGCCTTTGCTTTATTTGGCCTTCACAGGCACATGCATAAGGGCCAACTTAATGAGTTTAGTTTTGGACATGTTGAATTAGAGGCAGAGCTATTCAATTTATATTTGTAATGGATCTGGAGGCAAAGAGAACAGTTTGAACTGGACATACGGATTTGGTAAGCAAAGCTTTTTCTTAGTTGAAATACTAATAGTTCATTGGATCACTGAAGAAAAGCATGTGAAATGAAACAAAGAGATTAGACACAGAACCTTGGACTTCAGGGTTGGGTAGAGAAGGAAAAACTAGTGAAGGTTACTAGGAAGGGTACTTCTGAAGGACAGGATGAGAACCAGGGAAGAATGTTTCTGTGGAGCCAATGAATGTGGCATCTTTAAAACACTATCCGTATAATTCTAGTGAGATCAACTAGTGTAATGACAGATTACAATGTATTTGGTTGAGTATATAGGAGATCACTGATGATCTTACTTATAGCACTTTTAGTATAAGTAGAAGTCAATTTATAATGGATTGAAAAGTATATAATAGGGGCTGGAGTGGTGGCTCAGCAGTTACTGCGCTTGCCTGGCATGCGTGAGTATGTGAGTTCAAACCCCAGCACCACGTACACAACTAAGTGTCAGAGCAATGAAAGCCACATGAAAAATTAAATAAAAATTGTTTCTTTCTTCCTCTCTCTCTCTCTCTCTCTCTGTTTCTCTCTTTCTCTCTCTCTCTCTCTCTCTCTCTGTCCCTCTCTCTGTAAAAAAAGAAAAGTATGTGACAGGTAGGATCCAGTAACTTCTGAAAATTTATTGCGAAGGGAAATAGATTGATTGCTACAAAAGTATAGCTGCATGTGAATTATAAGAGTGTTGCTTTATGTATGAACCTTGTGCAATAAATAAATGTTTCAGGCCTCTATTTTATTAATATTTTCTATGAGAAGAATTACTTTTAATATTTAAACATTTTCCAATTTTTAAGTATAGCTCTTTTCATAATTTTTTAAATAATTTTTTTAAAAGATGGAGAGAATGAGAGAGAATTAATTTTATTTATTTTTCGATCTGGCTTTTGTTTCTTTAACACCTAATTGTGTGTGTGGTGCTGGGGTTTGAACCCAGGTCCTCACACTTGCCAGGCAAGCACTCCAACCACTTAGCCTCTGCTCTAGTCCCATTCAATCAATTTTAAGAGAAGAATAGGCCACTGGTTAGTATATTAGGTTGCCTTTTCTAACACACTGAGTTGTAAATACTTAACATCAGCTCAAGCGCATTGACTGGTGAAATTATCCTCAAAATATTACTTTGTCTATTTTTCTCATTTAATTTTAATTATTTGGATATTTGGGATACTACCTAAGGGCACAAAAAAATCAACAGTACTCTACAAAACAGATTTTTCAGATATTCTTCATTACTTACTAACCAGTATAAGGAATGTTATTTTTTTTATCATTGTTGCTACCAAAAAAAAAGTATTAGTTTTAATACTTTTTGAACTAGTAGTTTATCTTTTGGGATTAGTGTTTGTGAAGGAAATCCTAATATGGGTTGTTGAAAGTTAGTGACTTTAATTCCATATACAGAGGTCCCCTCATCAGTAGGTAATAGGTTTCAAGGCTTCTGAAACTGTAGATAGTACTGAATTCTGTATGTACTCTTTTGGTTTTCTATTAACTTGGTCTGAAAGTTTATGAATTAGGCGTAGTAAGATATTAACTGTAATAAGAAAATAGGATAATTATAATAATATACTATAATAAAAGTTATTTAAAACTTACTTCTTGAATGTTTCATTTAATAGTCTTAGACTCCAGTTGATTGGGGGTGACTGAACCTGGGGAAAAAAAGACCATGGATGGGGGCAGAGTCTACTCTATATTAAAGTTTCAGATTCTTTTTTTTTTTTTTTTTTTTTTTTTTTTATTAAGAGAGAGAGGGGCTGGAGCAATTGCTCAGTGGTTACAGCATTTGCTTGGCAGGTTCGAACCCTAGCACCTTGTACACAACGAACTATCAGAGCAATGAAAATTAAAATTGATTCTCTCTTTCTCTCTCTCACTGTCCCTTTCTCTCTTTAAAAAAAGAAGAGGGGGGGAGGGAGGAAGGGGAGAACCAGTGTTTGTTTATTCTCTGGACCTTGATTCTCCAACACTTACTTATGTGTTTGGTGCTGGGGTTTGAACCTGGGTCCTCATGTATGCCAAGTAAGGGCTGCAGTTGCTGAGCCACAGCTCCAGCCCCAGTTTCTGGTTCTTGAAGCAGTTGTTTAAAGAGTAGACATTCATAACCAAGGGGCTCTCATTGAAGTAGCTAGAATTAAAAACATAAGAGAGACTAAGCTGAAGTAGTATATTTGAGAATATCTTTGTATGATAGCTTATATTAGAGAAAAGTCTTTTGGCAAAATCCATTTGAACTGGTTTCCTACTTATCACATTTTACATTAATTAACATGGTATTTTAATCAAACACTATGAAACATCTGTGGTTTCTAACATGGTTTCAGATTAATAGAAACTTGAAGCTACTTTGAAGTTTTGTTATTTTATGTATTTTAAAGTTTCATGCTAAATCCAACAAATTTGCTAACCTCTAAAGAATGATCTCTCAAAGTATATGCTTCATATATTTGTGAATTTATATGGTAGAAAAGACTTAAATATGTAATGGCTTACTTAGTATAGTCCCACTTAAAAATAAAATTTATTTTAAGCAAGTATGTGGCATTTATGTGACATCTTACTTTTGATTTAATCCAAATGAAATAAAATGTGAGAAATACAAATGGTTATTATTTGTAGATTTTTTTCTGCTATCGACTCATTGTTGTTAATATAAACTATCATTTCATTTCCAAAAGAAAAAAAAGTTGGCATTTCTACTTTTGAACACTCTGTGTCCTCTGAATTCTCCTAATTTTTATTTTTGCTGTTTTAATCTCTTCATAGCGAACAGTATACTGGGAAGCCCCGAATGAGATCACATTCTATAAGTCCAACTTGCGGAGAAGATGGACGTAATGTTATTCCAAAGAATTGTGTAAGATCAGATTTTACTTTTGTTTGTGCTTAGTTGTTTTAAAATAACTCCACGTAGTTTTAGTTTCATATTGTCAAAGTTCCAATGATGACTTTAAAAGTAGTGAACAAAGACTGAAGGTTTCGGTGATCATCTTGATGTCAAATATAGTGGTATGCCACTGTGTTCCTTGTATCCTCAGTGATTCTGAGGTATGCTTAGCAGTCTGTCATTTCTCCAGCGTCTCAGAGAAAAACTTTGACGCATTTTATTTTTTTTTACATTTCTTTAGATTAGATAGCCAGTGATCATAAAATTAAGAAATAGGGATTAATTTGTAGAAAAGTAGGAAATACTGTTTTCCTGACTGAGGTGAACTATTTTTATCTGCAAATATGAATGTCTCTTTTGCATCTCTGTGTTTAACGTAGATTTAGTTTGAACAAGGCTTCTAAAGTAAAAAATTGTGCTTGCTTACTGAAGTCTTTATTGCCAAACTCTGACTGTCTTGGGTTATGTGAGTTATACAAGAGACGTCACATGGAACATGTGGCTGTTTTAGCACATACTGATTTAGATATAACTCGTTTCATTTTCTCCAATAATAGGAAAATGAAATTTAATAAAAGGGGAGCACACTTTTATTTATAGTTGACTAATAGTATATTTGCTCAATCAAGGTAGGTACCTTTTCTTATTAATTAATTCTGTTCACAAATCATAAAGCAAGGATCACCAGTAGAAATGATAATGAATTTTAATATAGAATATAAATAATGGAAAGTCAGCATTTGTTGAATAGAAATTTGGAGGCAGTAAAATATGCAGAGCATTTAGTGCATTTCCCTCCATCACTTCATGTTAATTTAAAGGAAGATAGGTAAATAGGTTGATTTGTTGGTAAAGAGACTTTATATAAAAGCATGAAAATGCTGTAACAAATTTAACTTCAAAAGAAATATTCGGGGTTCTGGAGCGGTGGCTCAGTGGTTACGGCGCTTGCCTGGCATGCACAAATACACGGGTTCAAACCCCAGCACCCACATACACAACTAAGTGTCAGAGCAATGAAAGCCATGTGAAAAACTCAGTAAAAGTCGATTCTCTGTGTCTTTCTCTCTCTCATTGTCCTTCTCGCTTAAAAAAAAAAATATTTTGGGCAATAATATAGACATTTTATACAGATTTACCTTTCTAAATTTTTGGTGTTTTCAGATTGTTGTTGATTTCTGGGCATAGATCATAGATTGTCTTCATTTCGTCATAGTTTTAATCTGATTGATAAATGTGTAATATAATAAGTAATACAGAAGAGAAAGAGCAGAATTTTAAAAAGTAATAATCACCATAATTGTGTTTTCATGATGTGAATCCAAAACTTATTTCTTTTTTTATTCACTGTATGAGTTAGAATTAATTTAAGAACAAAGGGCTACTTGGACATCAACACAAACTTCCCTGTTAACTAATTTTAACAAGAGTAAATAATTCATCTTTTCAAGTGTCCCTCCAACCCCTTTTAAGCTACTGTGGTATACCACAATTAAAACTTTTTGTAAAAGAACTTAAAAAGAAGAGTCTGGATTAATTTTTAAAATATTCTTTTGATGTTTTTTTTAAATCTAGTTACTGTGTGAATATATTGTTAAGGCATCTCATAGCCCTCAGCAGCTAATAAACAGTCATTAGTTAGAATTGAGAACTCTAGCTTAGTTATAACATAATCCTTTCCTCTGAGAGTAATATAGTACACAAAAACTCTTATTACTCTGAATGACATATATTTCATCTTGTTCTCTTTTCTACCCTTTTTTCCTTCTTTCTCTGTCTTCCCCCTTTTGTTTCTTTCTTTTATTCTTCCATCTTTTGTTTCTTTTCTCTTCTCCCTTTTTCTATTTTGTATTTCAGGAAGTTCATTTGAAAAAACCTGTTTCTTTGGATGACAGTGACATTGAAGCTCGCCTTAATAGTTGGAATCTTGGGGTAAATGTAGTATTTTATTTACATATTGATTTAAAAGAGTCATATTGTATGTGAATAAATCTGAACCAATTTAATCCTATTGCTTGGTTTTTGGATAGTAGACATTTAGCGTTGTGTTGGGTTTGAGAGAATTTAAATATGGGAAACAGAAATACCATACCAAAGACATGTAAAATATTCCTGACCTTGGCCAGCTAACTTTTTTGTTGATGATATAAGATATATACACATAAAATATTTAATAATTTAAGATGCTGTATCGTAAAATCCAAAATGAGTTATATGGGAGATATCATGACACCTCATTTTACAACAGAAGTATCTAGAAAGCACTGATTTATTCTCCATCCTCATAGTCTTGCCATTTCCACAATATTAAATATTGGCACTCAAAAAGTTTCAAATTTTATATTTCATATTTTTGGATTGGGGTATTCAGTTGGTTAAGTGTGTGCACATATTCCCAAATCTGAAAAACTCTGAAGTCTGAAACTCTTTTGGCCTTAAGTATGTTATATAAGGGATTCTCAAGCTATATATATCTTACATATCTTTCCTTTTTTTCTGTATCATTTTCTAAAATTAGAATCCAAATAAAATTGGGTCATGTTACAAATACTATATGATGTGCAATTTAACTTCATATAAATTTATAAGAATTCTATGAATATTATTATTAATGGTAACATTCACTTTTCTTTGGATAGATATTGAATAGTTTTAAGTATTCTCTGTTTTTGGACATCTGTTCCTCCCAGTTTGTTGCTAATATAAGTAATACTGCAACAATATTCCTTACCAGAATCTTTTAATTTACATTTGCTTGCCTTCTTAGATTATATTACATCTTTGGTACATCATCTTCCAGAAGGTTTGTACCACTTTAAGCCAGCAATATACCATTTCCCGCTTACTCATCTACATTAGGGATTATTATTTTAGAAAACCTTATAAGTTTTGTCTTTAATGAAGGCAGTGCTTTAGGAAATTTGTTTTGGTGGCATTATGAAGGCGATATTGGGTGTGAATATAATTGGAGACAGGAGACCAATATGTCTTTTAGACTTTGTGTTAGTGTGATTGCTGGGAAGATGGCAAGAACTGAAAGGAAAACCCTTTGAAAGAGTAAAGGATGTTCTGTGACTGAGTGGAGGGAGGCCTGAATTGTTGGGACCTAAATGTTTGTTTCTGAGAAATAGAACTCTTGGTTCTCTGTTAATTGACTGTCAGGCAGAAGAGCCCATTTTAGAGGCTTGAAGTTTTGTTTTAGACTGGTGAAATCTGAAAAGATGGTAAGGTTAATTGCAGAGCTCAAGGCCCAGAGCTCCCTGAGATTCTAGACTAGAGGCATATTTGGAGTTCTGCTATGGGGCGGTGGCAAGATTGAAGAAGAGCTCCAGCCTTTAGATAGTAGGGAGCAAGGAGGCCTGGTGGAGAGTGTGTGGCTCATGGAACTGCACAGTTACAAGCCTGGGAAATGGATGGGAAATGAAAGTAATGTGGATCTCCTGTTAATTGTTGGAGCAAGCTAGTGAAGGAGAAGGCAGTTGATGACAGGATAATAAGTCAAAAGAAAATCATTTTGAGGTTTGAAGGTGTAGGGAAAGTTGCTGTTGGGAGGGAAGTCCTGTTCCCAGTGTGGGGGAAGAGCACAGGAAATCCCATAGAAGGACAAAGTCCTCTTGCCAGAGAGCAACATCAAAGTGAAAAGTAAAATCATGGAGCTATCCTTTTAAACTTGCCTTTGCTCTTAGCCATTTGAGACTTTTGATGTACATTTCCCAGTACGTAGTGTACTTTTCACGATTATTTAACTGTTCAGAGGATTAAATCTTTCTGTCTTATAATAAAATAAAAATATCTAAAATCTTTTGATGTGATACCTTTAAAACTAGGCCTGGTTGGGGTTTTAACATTTTTATTTTTCAAAGAATGTATTATTAGTATAAAATGTTATATAGATATAATACTTATATATTTATAATTTAATCAGGCTAATTAGGGTTGAATAACACAAGTATTTCATTTATTTAGAAAGCTTAAATTTT
Organism: Aplodontia rufa; assembly: GCA_004027875.1. NCBI lineage: Eukaryota > Metazoa > Chordata > Mammalia > Rodentia > Aplodontiidae > Aplodontia > Aplodontia rufa. Next base: position 15,459 of record PVKS010041670.1, read on the forward strand.
GTTTTGATTTTAGAATGTATAAGAATGCCTGAGTAGCTTTGTTTTCTGTCTTCCCTCATAGTTAATAGCTAGAGTTAATTTTTGTGTTCTTGTCTAAAGGTACATTTTTTATATTGCTGACATTACTGTCAACTCCTTCATTCATACACATTTGATACTCAAGCAATTGAATTTTCTAGGTTTTGTTAAAAATATGTTTTTCCCAAAATATATTCTTTTCTTTTCTTAGGAATATGTTAATTTTTTAGGAATCCAAAGTTCATGTATAGATTTATTTTAGAAAACTAGCTATGAATTTTTTTATTTTGTATTTTTTCTTAATTTTAACCTTTTCAAATATTTCTGTCATGTTCCTGGCTTTCATAATGAATTTTATTTATTCATTTACTTTAAAGTTTTTTTTTTTTTTTTTTTTTT
>PVKS010041671.1:0-15874 GCA_004027875.1 Aplodontia rufa
TAAAATTCAAGGTGGATATCCATGATCTGGTTTTTCCCCTCAATAACAAAGTTTATATCCACTGATTGATAATGTTTTGATAATGTTTCTCCCCCAACTGTATTTCTATATTCTAATAAAAAAAAAATATATGAACAGATTGAACAAAGGGTAACTTTAGCTAATACCGCCCATCACTCTGCCTCCCTCTGCTGGCCACTAACTTGAACTTCTCTCTGGGTATTGCTTTACCAGCCAGGAGCCCACAGAGAGATTTGGATCTAGGAGCTCTTTTCACCTGTACCTTGCTAAATTAATATTTGGCAGAGTCCATCAGGACAAAAATCATATTGGTGATTTGAACAAAGGAAATACAGACACAAAGTCAGCAACTAAATATGGCTGAAAGAGGAAAAAGAGAATTCAAAGATATAAAGAAACAAATTCAGAATACGGTTACTACCGCTACAACAGAGAGAAAATAGGCAAAGAAAGAACAAATTCAGAGATGGGTACCTATTCCCTACTCTCCACCACAACCATTTTGTAGAGTGTGAGCAAGCAAATTGTAGATGGTGATAAAATTTCCCAGACAGCTGCTACATAGGTGCAACATGCTTTGTGGATAAGAAAATTAATTGGCCTGCCTCCGCATGTGGGCAGGCCAGACTGGTCCACAGTCATCACTGCCACATGGCTGAGAAATCACTGTGGTGCCTGCAGGTAGATGTCGGGCGGTGGGATGCAGAGTTGAAGAAGCCAGGAAGAATATCCTTATATAATATCAGGTTATCGTAGGCTATGTTATGACCTATGTCCTGTGCCACATTTTTTTTTCTTTTTTGACAAAGCCTTATATTATAGAAGCTGACCAATAAGAGACTTTCAGAGTCAAATCTCATAAAACAGATCAAAGACCAATGAATTGGAGCCGAGAAGCAATATTCCTTTGTGTGTTGTTGCCTTCAGATGAACATGAAAATGCATAGAAAGTTTAGAAAGCATGAAATAGTTAAGAATCTTGAAACTAGGTAGCTTTGGAAAGGTATATGAAGGAGAAGGGTAGCTGAGAGTGAAAGAATTGTAAAACAATTTCAAGCTGATTTGGTGGACAGCGATTAGGTGAGATTTATTTTTCTGAATTTTCTTACAATAGAGAATACACCAAATGATTGTAAGCTATTAAAGGAATTAATCTCATCCGTGAAACTGTGTCAGACTTACCTGGGAGAATTAAAAATACCATAGGATGACCTTGTGTCCACACTATATCTCTCTATCAATTCTATGGGAATGGTACCATAAAACCAGGAGATACTAATTCTGACTAACCTGAGTTTTGAAACCATAAAGAAGAGATAATAATGATTTAAACCAAGGCATTGATAGTGAAGATGCGAATAGGAAAAGTTCATCTTCTGAAATTGCATATTTTAAGTGGCTTTTTATTATCATAACCAACTTTTTATATGAAATAAATGTGGGACTTTTTCAAATACTTACCTATCAAAACCTCACAGGGAAAGGTCTCATGTAAATTTGTTGTATGTTAGTGTGATTAAACCAAAGCATTTTTTCTAGATATTTTTGGATTTTATATCTGAATTTTTATTGCAAACTATGAGACTTTGATGAAGTTCATTTACCAGAGGTATCCCCTCCTGTCACAGTAAGATGGTATAAATAAATGATTACAGACTCTGGCAACATTTAGTATTGATTTAAATGTTATCCAAACAGAAAAAGGAAATGTGGAAACTTGAAACCAATTTTTTCTTGATCCTCAATTAATAAAACATGGTGCCATGATGCCAGTTTGGTGGAAGTCGGGTTCATGTCCCCCAGAGACAAAGAATGAAACCGAGGGACACAGAGGCATGCATAGTAGACAGACTTTACTTTAAGAAAATAATAGAAAACAAAGCATAGGGAAAAGAGCAGACTTCCCCCAGAGTAGGAGAAGGGGACAGAGCCAAAGAGGCAGTTAGGTTTGCTCTTTTTATAGGAAGTTCACCCTTCAATTCGTCATCCTCTCCCTTCCCCCAAACTTAGGACAAGTGTGCAGGATATTCTGGTTGGGTCCAGCCTTGAGTTTGCACTTCAGGCATCAATAGAAAGAATGTGGCACCTTGCTTGGCAGAAGGGAGTGCCTGCATCCAGACCCACCTTGCCAGACCCTCCTTACTAGCATTGGAGAATGTCAAATTGATCTTAAAAGAAAAAGAACCAGTTTTCCCTTGACTGACTCAAGCATTCTAACTATTCTGACTGCCTACCTTTTTCCCATCTCATGTACATACGTGTGTGTGTGTGTGTGTGTGTGTGTGTGTGTACACATATATAGGTGATTTATTTTTGCTTTCATATTTTATCTACTAGGTCGTTCACAGAAGTACATGCCTGGTGCATTCAAAAAAGTGCTTGATCATGTTGAAGCTACTTATCTGTGCTTAAATGACCAGAAAATAAAGACCCCCCAAAGGAAAAGCAGAAACTTATTTAGTGATTATACATTACAGATTTGAAGATCTTGAAGTAAAGATTATGGTATCAAAAGATTTTTAAAGTGTCCTAGAAGAATAATTAATGAATTATTAATGGAGAAAAGACATGACATTTTCCAACATTTAATTATGTTTAAGATCTGAAATAATGCAGCTTGCTATGATGATGATTTAAGAAAAAAGATTAAAAATGGTTTTTTTAGTGTAATTTATCTTAGTGTGCGAAGAATTGTTTTAATCAAACAATGGTTCCTCCCTCAAAATGGCCAGTGCTAATTATTACATAAGAACAAAGTATAAACTTGATGTACTTACATGTGGAACATATGAAGCAGATGTGCTTTACAAATTGAAAGGCTTTCACATGTGCCTTAAATGTACTATACTCTTGATATTGTTTTCTGAACAGGCATACTGGAAAATAGTTTGTAAGGTTTGGAAAAGGGGTAAATTAAAACAGACCAAAAGAAAAACCACTGCTACTGAGTTTTCAGGAGGCTCAAACAATTTCTAACTCATGCCCCTTGAAGAGCTGCTGCAACATAGAACTTCAGCACACCTTTGGCAATGTGCAGAACAGTTTTCAAAGACCATTCAAAACAGAGCTAACCAGGGTCAATTTTCTAGAGCATTCCTTTTTTAAGGTGTCTGAATAATGGAGTGTCAATATAGTTGGTGTTGATTGAAAAAAGGAATAAATATAGCTTACCACCAGTGATAGGTGGCCTGTGCTGGATAAATAAAGGGAAGTACCCGAGTTAGACTAAAGGAAAATGAGATGGATATTTGAAAAGGAAAAGGAGATGGATATTGCTTTTCAATATATATATCCTGCAGATAAAATTCAGTTTACTGAGCACTCACTCAATGACATACTGAAAAGGCACAAGACAAGATAAGAATGGGTATGGAAAGAGCTGATGCCATTATGTAAAAGACTCAAGATACACATCATTAGTGAGGAAGATATAACATAAAATTTATGGGAAAATATTAGAGCTGATGTCTAGTTTGGTATGCACAACATAGCTCATCTCCTTGTCCCAATTGTTACTTAAGCCAGGCATATAGGTCAGTTTTATTGTGGCCAATGGAGAATATCCCTATTCATCTAATAATCTACTTATGTTTTGGGTCAAGGGGAATAAAACATCTCTAAAAGTATAAAATGATCCCTGATCAGAGAAGTGTACATAATCAAAAGGAATAGCATCTGAGTTTACCATCTTACATAAACCTGTTGTTCTATTGAACTCATGGGGAGATGCTGTGATAGCTCTCTTCTAGGATACTAAAAGAAGGGACATAATGAGTTTTGAAATCGTGTGTGATTTTTATGGAGAGTCCTATTGTCCTCTTCCTTCATTCCCTGGCTCAGTTTTACTACACCATTGCTTCTTTGCATCATTGTTCACTTCTGAATTAGCTTTATTCCAGAATTAATATAGAGTTTTGGTGTCAATATTTACAAAGCTCAGTGCTGGGCTCTGTCTTCTAATTTTATCTGACTCCTACTTTCTTCCCTTCTATATAAAAGATGTATTAATTCCTCACCTTTCCAGAAGCTAGAAAATCTCAGATATGGTGTTGATTTTCCTTGCAAGTGTGTGGTTATGGCAAGTTACTTGGTTTTACAGAATCATCCATTTCTCCTGGCCTTCTCTTTCTCACTAGTCTTCAGAAAAACAGTAGAAGTTGGAATGGCCTTTCATTCACATACATTTATAAGTGTTTTAAGAATTTAGATGATCTTCAAACCAAATGTTGCCCTTGTCTTCACCATTCTTAACTAATTACTTAAATGAATCATTTTTATTTTATCCCACATAGGAGCCCAATATTCTGATATAGCATTAGTAATGGTTATCTCTTTAGTGTATTTCATAGTAAAGACACTTGAAACATAAATATCATGTGATTGGAGCCTGGGAGATTTCAGACGTGGCTAGGGCCTTTTATAAATTTATGTGATTTAAGGATAAATTAGTCTGTGTGTCTGAGTGTTACTCCCAAATAGAGTCTCCATTTTTCTGCTTCTTAAGTGACATAGTGATTTAGTTACTGTGAGGCACATATTAAATTCTTTGTAGTAGCTTTTTTATGTTCTTTGTCCCCATTGCCATGAGCCACCTCTGAGTTCCTCCACCGCTGCTGCAGTGGACATGTCCTGTCTAGATATATCTCTGTTTCTGTGCCTTCGGGGGTTTCTTTGTCAGATTCCTCAGAGGAGATTGCTCAGCTTGTGAGAAAGGTAAACGGAAGAGAAAGGGATTTGATTGGACTGGTACTTCAAATTTTTTGTCAGATAAGAAGGAAAAGCTTAAGGTATGATTTATTCTTAGTTCCTCAGAGTCTCCAGGAAAATGCACCCCAATTTCTTACCTTACTAATCTATTCATGTGTCTTTTCTTCTTTCCCTGTCTCAGTTTGTCCACTCTGGAGTTATGTTATCTAACTTTTACTGAGCTCTTCAGGACTTTTTCAGTCAGAATTTAAACTGAAACATACTTTATATAGTGTACAATCTCGTGTCTGTCCCCGGGTTTCTTTACCACGGATCAGGTGTCCAACTTATTTTGCTTTCCTTTTGGCATTATGAATGCTTACCTTCCCTGAATTCTGTCTCTGGATCTTTTCAAGTGATCATGTAATAATCTTCTTTCCAATAATTTTACAGTAAGTTACTGTTATTTTAAGATTGTTCCACCTTTACTCTGGTGTATTTTTTACCTAAATAGACAATCATGACATGAAACAAAAAGATGGAGGACAAAAAATAATCTATAATATTTTAGATATTTTGTAACTGGTTTGTTGGGGAAATAGTGTTGAATACTGATCCTTTATGAAGTAAGTGCAAATAATAACAGGTAGGTAATGAAAATGATTAATTTTATCTTTACCAATATGTTCTGGAAATTTTGAATCACGAATGTTACAATCACACAGCTCTCAAAATAAATTTTATGTGATCTCCAAACTGTGCATTTTCTTGAAGTATTTCAGAGTAAAATGTAGCATAATAAATCTTTGAATTTGTTTCACATTTAGCAGACATGTGTTTTAAATGGTACAGCTTCACTTCCTCAATTGGAATAAAGCGAAGTTCATGGTAATGAGAAGTTTTAGACTTGACATAAAGCTCCAAGCATCATTTCAATTTATTCAGGGCATTTAAGGGAAATATAATTTTCAGTATGGAAAGAATTATTGAAAAATATTTGCGATGTCTGTGTTCTTTAAATGGATTTGGTAAAATCAATTAATTATAAGAAACTGATTTGGATATATTTACCCCCAAAACCTAAAATATAATATATAAAACTATGATATATTAAATAATAATATATGTGTGTACCTATAAAGAGGTTAAGATAAATTATTATAGTTATATTTTACATAGTTCTTCAGATTTATTAGACTGTGAACCTCACTTTTGATATTTTGCTCCTGATAATTCCTCGTTGTGAAAGGCTATCCTGTGCATTATAAGATGCTTATCAGAATCCTTATTTTCTACATAGTGTATGCTAGAGGAACCCTTCATCTTGTTGTCACAATCAAAACCAACTCTAAACACTGTGAAATATTTCTTGGAGGACAAAATTGTTCCTAAATAAGGACCACTGGGATATGTGAGGTGTGTGTTTGTGTATATGTGCATGAATATGTATCTATAGAAGATGCAATATATATAATGTATTATATAACTATATGTTATACTAATAAAGTACATATACATACACACACACACACATATATATATATATATCCTGCATGTTTGCTATATGTCTAAAGAGGAAGGGAAGAAAGGAAGATTTGCTTAAAATTACTATTATTTATGCTACTGCTTTGTTTACAATTAGGTATTCAAATTCAATTATTAACAAGCAAGTTATCCATGAAAGCTTTCACCAAAATAGGCAGACATAACTATATTTGCATCCAGAATTACTTGATCATGAACCATTTTACATAAGTTTTGTAAGAGGTGTTGACTTGACAATCCATTTTTTATCATATTCCTGTTTAGTTGGTCAAGTGAAGCTACTGAAATACACTATAGCTGAAATTTCTACTGTCTATAAGGGACATAACTGCCTCAAGTTCTCTTGTTTGCTAAATCTTATAATTTAAAGTTAAAAAAATAGTTTCCTATCTCCTGCTAGTCCCCTAGCCTTCTGTTTCCACTACTTGCTGTCAGTAGTCCATGTATCCTTCTGCCTCTAGTTAACTTTCTATTTAAAAATAATGAATTATGTACTATTATCAATTTATAATACTAAGTTACAAGATGAATATGGGTAAAGGCAACTTCTTCATTCAAATGTTTGAAAATACTGTTAGTGTCAGAGTTGAAACACAAGGCAAATTAGGGCCACAGCAAATGTTGAATTTCCCCATACAAAATCCTTATTCTTGTCCTGATGTAGTCATAGGAGGTCAAGTACCCTCTCTATGAGAACAACCCATCTGGTGGTGAAGGCAAGAATAAGGTTGGTGGAAAAGTTTGGCTTGTCTGGTACTGTGCTCCAAACTTCACCGTTTCGAGTAGGAAGTCAAGAATGAGTCTGAAAACATTTTCTGATCAAGATACAAGAACACCACAGCTGTACAAAATGCCTGAAGCTATTTAGGGATTTCCTTCACTCTTCTTATCACCACAAGCTAGACTCACTGGAAGAGTGTTTTCCTCTGTTCATTTGTTTTATCATGTCCTTATGATTCCTCATACCTTCTTATTAAATGGATAAATACATTTTCCACTGGATCAATGACTATCTTCCTTAGGGAAGTAAAATTTAATTATCCTAGAAAAGAACATGGAGAAAGTCAGCAGTTGCGGTTCAATACAATGTTCTACATTTGTTGAGTTGGCACAGTGCAAGTCAATAAAACAGAGATTCTCACTCATCTTCTTATATCCAAAAGGAAATAAACCAAAGAAGTTTTGGAACATCCACCAACTCTACGACTCAGATTTTGACTTTTAGTTTTCTCCATTAAATCAATTGAAAAAGCACAGAAGTAAGAGCTCACAACAAAGTGAATACTGCTTTCACTGTATGAGGAATCTCTTTCCCTTTGCAGACAAAGGCGATTCTCTAACTAGGAAGCATGAAATGAAACACAGGTCTGATGTTTTTTCCATAGAAAATGAATACATGAAAGCTAAAGCTTCAAGCAAATAATATTTCTGTTCAGTTATAAAATGGATTAAATTTGTTGTTATGGAATTATTTTGAAGCCAACTATTTTGTATCTTGTTATTTGTAAGGGGAAATTTTCCCAAGTTTGGAATAACTTGAATGAGAAACATTCACTCAAAACCAAAATGTGTTTGAAAAATAACACCAAACAGCTTTTTATCTTATTTCTACATCTTTCATTGCATTTCTTCATTTTGCATAGATAAATATACATGTATACAAACATCTTATAACATTAAGTCAAATGAAAATATCAATATCAACTTATAGATTTTATAGTGTTAAAATAAATGCAAATATATAGTAAGAGAATTAGATAACAATATTATTAAAATTTTGGATTTGAAAAGAAAAACTAGCCTTAAACAATATTGTTTAAAAATTCCATTTTTAAAACTGTGTTGACAAAAATTAATAAGAGCATATGTATTATGTAGAAATGTGAAGTACTGGGGTAACGCAATGCTATTTCTATGGTTAATTTTGTGTAGGAACTTGATGAAGACAGAAGACACCCATATATTTAAACATTACTTCTAATAATATAAATAATAGGATATATCCACATGAGAGTTTCTGATTGAGAATAACATTTGAATCAGTAGACTAAATATACCCTTACTTGAGTGGACCTTATTCAACTTAATGAAGGCATGAATCAAAGACTGAGTGAAAAGAAATAATTTACCTTTGCCCAGAGTGTACTGGATCAGAGATATCAGTCCTGCCAGCCTTTGGTCCCTTGGACTAGAAGTAGACTGTAGGCTCCCCCTGGCTCTAGCATGCCTGATGCAGATCTTGGGGCTTCTCAGCCTCCATTATCATGTAAGTCAAAAGTACTTGTAAAACATTCATAATCATTAAACTACACATGTATATCTATTTCTATATTGTTTCTTTTCCTCTATAGAACACAGACTAATATACTTTATGAATTAAATTATATATTACAGAACCATATCTGGAAAAATAAATTTTGAAATATTTTATATATTTGACCATTGGTTTTATGGATTTTCAGTTTACCATTCCATGTAAACTTCAATATTATTTCAATTATCTTTATTCATTACTTGGGGATCAATTTAAAAACACTTTGTTCACTATTAAACAAAAATAATGATAATGATGTTCTGCCAGCATCAAATAAACAGATTTATCAAATCATTTCTCAGCCATCCTGCATATAAACTTTTTTTTGAAGTGCTATATATTGGCAATAACAGATCATTGTGCCTTCTGTTTTTGGAAATGTTGGAAGAAAGGCGACGCACACACCCAAATGTAAATAGTACTGGAGTGTCGCTCCCCCCTGGGTTCTGGAGCGGGAAGTGGCTGAACGACCTCAGGGTACCTTAGCCTTCCCCGGGGGCCAGCAGGACACTGGGAACCAGGCTCCAGCAGGACAGGGCTGGGGACTGGGGAGTCGCTCCCCGCAGCGTTCCTGTGTGAGGAGCGGGCAGAACGACCTAGCAAGCCATCCTCCGAGGGACTGAGTTAGGGCAGGGATGGGGCGAGGAGTCGCTCCCTGCTGCACTCCAGAGCGAGGAACGGGCAGAACGACCCGACGCTGGGCCGTCCTCCGAGGGGCTGAGTTAGGAAGGGTTGGGGAGCCGGGAACAAGGGGGCGAACGCCAGCGGCTGGAACACGGGACCTGCATCTTCTACCGCTGATCTCTCCGGTTCTATGCGTCTTCTCTGCTTTCTCCCTTCAGGACACGGCTGCTTGCTTGCTTTTCTCTGGCTACTGCTGCTTCTTTGGCTGCTTCTTCTCTGGCTGCTTTCTCTTCTTTGGCTACTTCCTTTACCTGACTAGCTGCTACTCTATTTATCCATTAGAGCAACCAATAGGATACAATGCAAACACCTTTCCCCAATTGTAACAAATGAGTGGCCAAATAGCTTAGTCATGCGGTCAGGCAATTTGCTAATTATAAGCCAGCTGGACCCCTTAGAGTTATTTACCCCCAATTCTTCTACAAGCCAGCTGAGCCTCATGTTCCCAACACTGGAGTATTCAGATGTACTTGGCTTCCAAGCTGACTACAAGTCAGCCACGCTTCTACTTATTTAGAATGTTTCTACCTCTAAGATTTCACATTTTCTCTCTTCACTTCTTCCTACTGAATCTGTCTGGCTTTTAGCATGTGATACATAGGCATATCATATCAGTTTACTTATACAAAATTTCTAGTTCTGATTAGTGCTAACTGCAAAGATATAAAGTTTAGTTCTACTAACATAGGTTATCATTTGATTTATTCAAAATGTTGATGGTCAGAATAGCTGGAATTTTCCAAAAAATTGAAAAGTTTTGACTGGACAATTTCTCCTAAATCTGACTCTGAATGTTTATCAAAAAATAAACAAAAACATAAAATAATTACATCTCTAGAATCATAGAATAGAATCACGTTTCTTGGTCTTTCATTCCATTTCAATTTCTCAGCTATAGATATTTAGACAATTTCAGGGGAAAATGTAATAGTAAAGAGTGATTTTTTTTCTTTAAATCATTAAAATTATATAAATTATGTCTGCTTTTGAGTTTTTATACAGATCTGGAAATGATACTGTTAATATTATATTAACCAAATTTAACTGGATTTGGTTAGATTTTATAATAATTTGAAATAGGAAAGAAAAATATCTGAAAGTTTAAGTTGAAAAAAAACTCATGAAAGCATTCAATTATTGTACTATTATAAATTAGTTTTATTAATTTGAAAGTAGTTGATAATAGTTAGAATCCCATTATAAATTTTTTCTCTACTTAGAATAATTTCTAATTTATTTTAAAATAATCGGGTAGGTATTGAGTAACTTTAAAAAATTACACTCTTAGGAATTCATCAATGCTAATTATTTTTAGTTAAACCACCAGACTGAGAATATTTCTCTAATTATTAAGTATGTAATATTCTAATAGAATCATTTACTTTTTATTTCCTCATTATTGTCTAAAAAATCTCAAGTATTTAAGCATTACTTGAAAATATTCATAGTATTATATAAAATTGTTGTTATGGCAACAATACTAGCTGATATAAATTGTTCATTAGCTTCCTCAAGTATACAAATGTGAGATGGTCAGTGCCAATATGTGTGCCTTCCACATCCACAGATCAAAAACCATAGACTGTAAAAGTAAGAAAAATTTAAAAAAGGAAAAACTGCATTAGCAATTAATGTGTATAAGTTTTTTTGCTGTCATTACTTGCTAAATAAAAAAGCATAACAACTCTTTATATGCCATTTGCTTTGTATTAGGTATTAGTAGTAATCTAGAGATGATATAAAGTATGCAGAAGGATGTGTGTAGTTGATAATCAAATGTTATAACATTTTTCATAAGGGATTTGAGCATCTACGGATTTTACCAGTCAGGGAGGAGAGGGAGGAAATCAGCCTTTCAAGAAAATAGAAGGACAACTAATTCTCAAGCATATTTATTAACATAAGTCATAGTTTCTATTAATATCTTTTGGTTCTGATTAAAAACATATTCTTATATCAAGAACAGTAATATATACACACACCAATATATACATATATATGCATATATATGTACATATACACATATACATGTTTATAATTAAGCAATAAGTTTTATATTCATTTATAGACAATATTTATAGCTGTATTAACAGAAAACTATATAGACTAGAATATATTTGCTCTAGTACCCCATAGCTTTGGCATTTGTTCTTTTAACTCATGTAATCATAACAGTCATTATATTATTTAACACAATAGAGGCAATTAAAATCTACCCATTGTTAAGAATCTACATGAATCAGATTTTGTTAACAGAAACAAATATTATCAGGATTGAAAGGTAGGATTTCTTGGGTAGCACAGAGGAACCTGAGAGGGCTTGGGGAGCTGGGAAATCAAATAGGAGAGTGGCAGGAAGACAGGCTGGAGGAGAAAGTCCTCTTCCCTGGGCCCAGCTTAGATACCACTAACCTTCAGGGCACTGAAGGAAGGGGTCTGATGCATGCTGTGTGCTGATTTTCATTAGAAATAGGATATAGGTTTCATACATGGTGGCTGCAGTGGTGGCGGGGAAAGGCCTTACTGTGAGGTGGATGAATTCTTCCCTAAACTCATTATCATCCAAGGAAGGAAATTTAATAACATGGAGCAGTAATAAAATTGCTAGTTACATCACCTCTGCCAGCTTCCACCTGGTGGCAGGCAGGGAATTAGCCAGAATGGGAGAAACCTGCCCACAATTAATATAACTCATCCACAGTGGTAAGCACTCCATAGAAGCACGGCATGGGATCCTTGTCCTCTTAGTCTGCAGTGAAAGCTTTATTACACATGAATCAGAGAATCTAGATCTGATCACAGGAAGAAGTAGAGTGGCACCGCCATCTTGATTCCTCCTGGAGGGCGGTACAGGATATTGCATTGACAAAAGTAAAACCAAAACCACCAGGTGCAGTGCTCAATCAGGAGGAGAGGCCCCAAATACTCAGTGTTTTGACTCTGCCCTGGGTACTATGTGGGTCTAACAGACCCCTTCTTCTGGTCTGGAGGCTACTCTCCCCCCTTAATGCCCGAACTATGGGAGGAGTCTGTGATCAGGACTCTGTTCAATAGAACCCAATCAGCTCACGGCAGGCAGGCCACTCTCATTGGAACAGTTAGAGTCCCATACAACTGCACCAGGATCCACAATATTCCCAGTGGCTCCTGGGTCCCCAGCTGAAGAGGGACAGGAGTTTGGGCCGTCAGACACTAAACGGCCCAAGAGTGCATCTAGGGTGGCCCTGAAGTCTGTTCTCACAGGAATCAGGGAAGTTGATTGTTTGCATCCTCTCTACAAGAGAAAAATACTGGAGGCCTCCTGGGAATCTCACTGCCAACTGAGATTACCAAGACTCATGCCCTTCAACAAACTCAACTGGGAAGTGATTCCACCTAGAAGTCAGCTATGAACACGTTCCCACACAGTACATATTGACTTTTTCAATAATAATTCAGAAACTTCCCAACTTCTTTTTTTTTTTTGTTGTTGTTCCTTATTATTGAAATTGATGTTCATGGGTGTATGTATTTCTGTTTGTTTGTGTGTTTATGTGGTTGGCTTTTACTGTCACTGTGTTGACCTCTTGTGTTTGACTGCTGAGCCCTTATTGTTGGGGTCCAATCCGGGGAAGTACATTATAGCAAATTAGTCCTCCGTCTCCTTGGGCCAAAGAGACCTCTACTCTATATTACTCTCTTCTTCCTTTACCCTGTTAATTCCTAAACTGTATTCTGGTCTCTCTCATCCTCCCTCAAAATCTTTACCCGACTCTTTTCCCATTTCTATCTGTTCCTTACTCTTAACAGAATAGCCTACATCAATCTACTACCTTGTATATAGCCTAAGTCACAAGTTGCATACTACCCCCCTACATCATTCTGTTTGCTTTCTAGATGTTTTTTTCCACACTTACAGAGGCCCTGCTAAACTGAAGAAAAAAATCATACTTAAAAACAGGTGTTCATTTGTTATATAAGTATAGTGTGAGAGCTCTCATGGTAGAAAACTGCTAGTCTGATTATTCTTATAGGTGCTAAATTACACTGTAACAGCTTCAGTTGACAGTGTCTGTTCTATTCATTGGTTGTACTTATTGACTTCTACACCTATCCCTTGAGACACTGGAAAACCTAAAGGTTCACAAAACTTCACTGATTGGGGTGGCAGCCACTGATCTGTGCTACCTGAATTGTACCCCAACCCAACTAAGCAAGAGTTAAGAAACTCCAATACCAGTGTCACAGCCCCCAAGAGAATTATTCACTGTCAGACTTCAAATCACACTCCCTGTAACCAAAAATGAGGAAAAGGGAAAATAATCCTCCATCTCAACCCCATCCAAGGAAGCCATGGTAGGGGTCCTAGATGAAAACTTAGAAAAATGTATTAACAATATGATTAGTAACTCAATCAAATAATTGAAAGTAGATCTAAGGAAAGAGATAAGAGAGCAATTTCAGGGGATGAGAGACCACATCTATAAAGAGATAGACATTCTGAAAAGAGATGTAGAAGAACTCTCAGAATTGAAAAATAGTGTCAATGAAATCAAAAGCTCATTGGAAGATATTAATACCAGAGTAAACTCAATAGGAAATAGAACCTCAGCTCTTGAAGATCAAACATCAGATAATGAAGACACTCTGAATAATATCAAGTTCAAGGCAGACAGACAAGAAAAGAAACTTATTGTACATGATCAGAACTTCCAAGTAATATTTGACAAGATGAGAAGAAATAACATGAGAGTAATTGAGATTGAAGAAAACATTGAACAACAAACAAGGGCATTAAGAACCTTCTAAGTGAAATTGCCAAGGAGAATTTTCCCCATATCAGAATTGATCGAGAAATCAACTTCAAGACGCTTATAGGACACCAAACAGATGTAACCAAATGAGAAACTCACTGAGGCACATCATCTTTAAAATGAATAACAGAGAAATGAAGGAGAAAATCCTAAAAGTGGCTAGGAAAAAACACCAAATCACATTCAGGGGCAGACCAATTCAGATTATGAGGGATTTCTCAGATCAGACAATAAAGGCCAGGAGAGCATGGAATGATATTTTTCAAACATTGAAAGAAAACAATTTTCAGCTAAAGATAATATGCCCTGCGAAGCTCATTTTAAATGTGACAGAGAAATTAAATACTTCAATAGTAAATTCAAGCTAGCAAGATACATGAACACAAAGCCTACACTACAGAAAATTCTCAGACATATTTCATTCAGAGGATTATGCTAACAACTTCCATAACCCTTAAACAAAAGATAATCAATAACCACAATGCACACCAAAAGATATCCAAGATGTGACAAAACATAGAAATAGTCTCATTGTTAGAGATCCAGATTCCCATATCTATTCTAACTCTGAATGTGAATGGACCCAATGACCCAATTAAAAGACACAGATTGGCTCATTGGATCAAAAAATAAAATCCAACAATGTGCTGTACTCAGAAGACACATCTTACAATAAAAAATAGACACAGACTGAAGGTGAAAGGTTGACAAAATGTCTACCAGACTTGTGATCTGAAAAAGCAAGATTGCATTGTGATCCTAATACCTGATCAAGTTAATTTTAACCAAAAACTAGTCAAAAGAACAAAGGTCACTATATCATAGTAAAAGATACAATTCATCAAGAAGACATAATGATAGTTAGCATTTATGCCTCCAATTACAATCCTCCCTAATACATGGAAAAAAATACTCAAGGACATTGAATACCTCATCGATCTCAACACAATAATACTTGGGGACTTTAATACACCGTTATCAACAATAGACAGATTATCAAAGCAAAAGATCAACAAAGATATCTCTAACCTAAACATCCCTATTAATCAACTGGACTTAACAGACATTTACAGAATATTCTATCCTAAATTGGCAGAGTTTACCTTCTTCTCAGAAGCTCATGGATCCTTCTCCAAAACGGACCACATCCTAGGCCACAGAGCTAACCTTAACAAATACAAAAAGCTGATTTAATCCCACATATCCTGTCAGAACACAATGCTACGATCTTTTAGCAATTAATAACAAGAAAAACAATAGAAACTACTCAAATAATTGGAAATTGAATAATATCTTCTTAAACAAAGAATGGATAAAAAGAGGTGTTGAGAACATAAATTAAGAATTTCTTAGAAATGAATGAGAATGATGAAACAACATATCAAAATCTCTGGGATAGTATGAAAGCATTCTTAAGAGGTAAATTTATAGCACTGAGTGTCTTCATCAAAAATCATGAAAGAGCCCAAATAAATAGTCTTATGCTCCAACTCAAACCCCTGCAAAAAAGAGGAACAATCCAATCCCAAACCTCATAGAAGACAGGAAAAAACTAAAATTCGAGCAAAAGTCAGTGAAATTGAGAACAAAAAAACATTACAAATTATTAACAAAATAGTTGGTTCTTTGAAAAAATAAATAAGATCCACAGATCCATTACCAACCTTACCAAAATAAAAAATGAAGTGAAGGAAACCAACAAAATCAAAGACAAAAATGGAGATATCACCACTGACTCAACTAAAATCCAGATTATCAGAACTTACTTTGAAAAATTATATTCTGCCAAGTTTGATAATCTGGAAGAAATGGACAAATATCTGGCCACATA
>PVKS010041672.1:0-15862 GCA_004027875.1 Aplodontia rufa
CATTCCTCCACAAACTATCCATTCAAAGCATGAGCTCTTCTGGGGGAAAATGCAAAAGGTAAAATTCAAGGTGGATATCCATGATCTGGTTTTTCCCCTCAATAACAAAGTTTATATCCACTGATTGATACTGTTTTGATAATGTTTCTCCCTCAACTGTATTTCTATATTCTAATAAAAAAAAATTAAAAAAAAAAAATTTATTTGACTGAATGGAATCTATGGAATTCTCTGAAATATTTAATAAACAGATTTTTCCATCCATGCTAAAATATATGCTTTAATATGACTGAGATATGACTAATATATGACAAAGACATGCTTTGTGAGTGTAAATTCAATCATCAACAAAATATAATCTGTAAGACAGGGCACAAATTTCCTGTTTCCACATTTATTTTCTTGTTCTTGTAATTACCTGTTTTCATAAATAAAATAGATCCACTGTGCCTCTAAAACCTCACCTACAATATAATATATAGGTTACATGATATATAATCTAAAATATGACATTTTGACTCCAGTTTCATACTTTCTAGCAGTGAAACATTTGCTTATGGAATTTGCTTTTCTGACCTATAAAAAAGTAAATATGAAAAAGAATTCATATGTCAGGAATCATTTGTCTGCTCCCCCAAGGAAACAACGAGGTCACAGTGGGATCTTCCACTATTACTGGAGGAGGAGTCAGGCCTCACGTCTTTGAATTTCAGTCTATTCTGGAACCTTGAGAAGAGGGACCTTGGAAATATCTCCATATAGGACTCCCAGGTAGAACACTGATGTACAAATCCCATGCACATCACAGTGCTAGAGTTCATGCCTGGTAGTGGCCTCCAGGACCTCAGATTCAACAGGAAGGAAGACAGAAGATGAGAGGGAGGCATTATGGACTATATTGTGTATAGGTTTGTTAAAGAACTTGTGACACATATTTGACAGATTCATGGGCATGTTTAGGACAAGTAAGATGCACAATACCATGACTTATCCAACATGAAGCCTCAATTTCCTCCTTATCAGTAGAGCTCAGATTTTGGAGTCATGTTGTCATCAGAGTAAAAGACTACTGAGGAGGAGGAGATTTTTAAATTCATCCTTTGGCCTTTAAAATAGAGTTGATGGCAGGATCTTCAACAACCATAGTGAAACCTGAGTCAACCTTCAGAATGAAAATTAAACTAGATTTTCCCAGTGTCTGAAAATCACAATGAATCTGACTTCTTCTTCCTGAACAAACTGTCCCTGGGATTCTCATTCATACATGAATAGATATAATTTTTATTAATGCTTTTCTATAAAGAGGATATTGGAATTCCTAATACAATAGATGGAGGAAAAATAATCAAATTAACAAAGCACTTTTTGTTCACATACCCTAAGGAAACAAAAATAGTTTTTGACTATGAGTTTTATGACCAATAATTAGAGTGCAGAGAATAAAACTGCTTGAAGCCAAGTTATTTTTAAATAAAACAATCATTTAATAACTTAGATCATTGAATGATCATTGACATTATTGTTTGAGATTATTGATTTAGAGATTTTTTAATGAATATTTCATTCAAACAATAACTAAGAACCTTATATTATCAATACTTATTTTGGACATTGTAGGCTAATTAAAGGCATGAATTAAAATTGGTACTTGTTGCCAGAATCACCCTTTTGTACAGAAGATAGGCAGGAAATACTAGGAAGAGTTTAAATGACATAAAACAACTTTAGAAACTGTCATGAGTGTACAAAAGTGAGTTACTGTGTAACAAAGATTCCAAGCCTGTCTTCCTGATTATATTATTCAGGACTTTTAAGAAAAACAGAACCAACAGGTTTTGTGTGTGTGTGTGAGCAGCCTCCCGCGCCTGCTCTTCATGGGCACGTAGCTTCCCTCGGCCTCCGTTTCAGCTACTGAAAAGCACAGGTCAGCAAATAGAGTGAAATGAACTGAATCAGTCGGCGGTAGAAACAGGTCCAGATAATCCAACCCCAGACCAATACCAATAGAAAGCTCTAAACTTCATAATCCAGAGCCAAGCCCAAGCATGCAGTATCTGTAGATAAATGAAAGATAATTACCACAGGAAGAATATGGGAAATTGAGATTAAGTGATCATATACTAGCAGAGAAAATATGGAGCAAAATATGAAGGACAGTGAGGAGAGAGAGAAAGAGAATCAGTTTTTATTGAGTTTTTCACATGGCTTTCCTTGCTCCGACACTTAGTTGTGTGGGTGCTGGGGTTTGAACCTGTGTACTTGTACATGCTGGGCATGTGCCGTAACCACTGAGCCACCGCTATAGTCCCAAAATATATATCTTAATGAGGACAACTCCACCAATAAATTTTATTTCTTTTATTTTTTTTTTAGAGAGAGAGAGAGAGAGAGAGAGAAATCGATTTTTATCTACTTTTCCCCTCAGCCTTCTTTTCTCCAACCAATGGATTTCAATAAGTAGTAGTGCTCTTTCCTTATTCTTCTCTTTTCTTCAGGAAAGAGCACTGTGCTAGGAATCAGGTGCCCTGGGTTCTTCTCTGACTTTAATTTCCTGTAGGTTCTCACACTTGCCAGCTTATCATTTTTCCACCTGCATTTTCACGCTTGTAAAGTGAGATAAGGTGAGAATAAGTCTTCTTAGATCTGGCCTATGTTACAATGAGGGAGATTTTTATTATTTATTTATTTATTTTACCATAAATACAAATCCTAGAAATTGACTAAAAAGCACACAAGTCTTAAACTGAATCGATTTCTTAATCTGATTTGAGAGTTCTGGAATAGATAACTTACAAAGTACGTGAAAGCTTTGACCATCTGTGAACTAGAATTTCCCATAAAAAGTTTTGGGAAGAGGAGGGAGTATGTCTGTATTTTGGGGGCTTTTTGCTTGTTTGTTGGTTTTTTAAAGAAAGAGTGAGAGAGAGAGAATTTTATTATTTGCTCTAACACTTCATAGTGTATGTGGTACTGGGTTTTGACCCTGTGTCCTTGAGAATGCCAGGCAAGCACTCCAACCACAAAGCCACTGCTCCAGCCCAGAGTACGCGTTCTTAATACTACCATGTGTTCTAGAATGGATTACAGACAGGATGAGGAATTTCTCTACCATATTTGTAGCTTTGACTTGCTCAAGAAGAAAATTTAGGAAGTCAAAATGAAAGGATGGGCTTGTAACTTAAGTGTTAACAAATAAGAATCACAGATGATACGTGTAGAACTGGAGAGCCAGCGAAAGCTGCAAAACGATTTGAAAATTTTGAAAATATTTCCACCAACATTTTTTCCTTATTTCTTCCACAAGCATCTAGGCCCCAATCAATGTCTATTACACAAATGTCCACACTTTTAGGGGAAAGCAAAGAAGTAAAGATTGGGATTTTTACTTGTGCGTTGCATTGTTTAAGATAGAGTTAAAATTGGTGGGTGGGGGACTGGAGTGGAGGTTCAAAATTGAAGGACTTTCATGCCCAAAGACCTGGGTTTGATCCTCAGCACCACATACACAGCTAAGTGGAGGAAAAACAAAAACCAGATGAACAAATAAAAATTTAACACCCAAAAGAAAAAAGTTAAAATTAGAATTTAAAAAATTTAATTTATCATCACATTTGAAATGATAAAACAAATGTTGATATAGAAAATTGAAATCTGAATTACATTCATGCCTACTATGTGCTGGGAAGTTTTCAAGACACTAGGAACTCATCTACTTAAATGGCTCCATGACTATACGCAAAGCAGCTTGCCTTTCATCGAAGAGGTGCTAACAGTGGTGCGCAGGTTTGTGCAAAGTTTAACGGAAGCGCAGAATTGGGAAAGGACAACCATTTCTAGGCAGGGAGTGCCTAAAATGAGTTTTAAAGTAGAGAATAAATCAACAGTATGAAAATCACTAGAGTCTTGGGGCAAAAGGAAGCAGAAAAGTTAGCCTTGGAAACACAGGGACGAAGAGTTGGCTTGTGCAGGAGACCCTAAGCATGTGGAAGTTCACTTCTGTATGGGATTTACAGCTAAGAACCATTTTCCACACCTTAGTAGTCTTGGAGGTTTCTCTCTCTCTCTCTCTCTCTATATATATATATATATATATATATATATATTAGTGCATTATAGTTTTACTTAATGTTGGGATTAGTTGTCACATATTCCAAGATGCACACAGTTCAGCAATACAATTTGTTCAATATCCCCTCCACATACCCCTCTACCTCCCTCCTCCCACACCATGATCCCTTGCCTTTCTTCTGGGTCCTATATTTTTCCAAAAAATTCAGTGACGTAATTCTCATGCCTATGAAGAACATTTTTTATGTGCATGCCTATAGTATGACATTTGGAATGTACCTTCAGTTGGAGGTCTTTTCAAAATGATTAGCATTCTTGCATGCAGACACAGAAAGCC
Organism: Aplodontia rufa; assembly: GCA_004027875.1. Classification (NCBI taxonomy): domain Eukaryota; kingdom Metazoa; phylum Chordata; class Mammalia; order Rodentia; family Aplodontiidae; genus Aplodontia; species Aplodontia rufa. The sequence goes on from PVKS010041672.1 coordinate 4,406, forward strand.
CTCAGCAAGGGGGCTTGTCGTCTGACGTTCTCCATGCTTCCAGCGGAATAACCAACCAGTCTTTTCCACTCCTAGGATCACTCTCACCTTAGTGTTGGAAGAGAAAATGGTGCAGCTAATGATGCATTCAATCAGTTCCCTAATTGTGAATAATTTCCTAAAATGTATCTTCACCTGGTTGATTCTAATGTTTTAACTTCTACCTCTACCCATGACAATAGTCACTATTGCAATAGGCCGTGGTCGTGCCCCAGTTGCCACTCCTGCTTCAATGTTTTCATGAACGTGGACAAAGTGGTTTGAAAGGCAGCTCTGATGGTACAGACTCTAAATCTCCAGCACATTGGTAGGGAACGATTGGAAACCCACTTGTGAACTACCACTGTTGGCTGAGGTTCAATGTTCTGATATTAGGGCTCAGCAATGCAGGGAAGGAACATGACGATCCAAGGTCATGAGAACCAGGGCACCCTCACCTCCACCTCCACACAGTGGCTTCATTCTTCACGCAGAGAAACTCCATCTTTGCGGTAATAATCCATCCTCTCTTGTTCTTTCCCTTTTTTGTGTTGCTTTTATATTCACCAAGCCCAGATATAGATCCTAGCATGTGTGATCTACAGAAAATACAGTCTGTGACTCAGTGCTGTATTTAATTCATTAGTAGCCAGGCCATAATTGACTAAGAATGCATATTTTACATATAGAGATAAGAAAAACTTCCAGACCTAATGGGGAAGGCAAATTTCTCCATTCCTAGTTAGTATAGCTGAGACAAGGAGAAGTAAAAGTTCATTCCTCCCTGTGTGCTCCTGACCCACCACTGTGAAGTCCCAAAGAGAAGTTCCCTACAGGCAAGCCTCAAAGGGCTTACCCATTATTTCTAGATTTCTTCTTCCTCTCCTATTTAGATACAGCGTGGAAGATACGGTTGAAGGAAGCCAGAAGATTCTCATTGCTATTTTCCTTGAGTTTTCTGATTTCTGTGCTTTGGATAGCACTCTGATCCTTAAATACCACTAAGGTCAAAGGTTAGCTATATCCAAGATCTAAGATAAAAACAAAGGGAAAATAAAGTTCAAATTCTGAAAAATCTCTAGTGCCAAAATCTTCAGCGAAAACATCTTGCTACTCATAATTCCCTGTCCCATGAATGAACCTGAGAGACAGGTCATTGATCTTGGCAATGTGGGAGACTGTGCTCTTGGGAAATTGAAAGCCAGCGCTCAAACTTATATATGAGTTTCTTTGAAATTCGACATGCTGCTTTCTCCTCCAATACCCATCAGCTATCTCTTGGAGAGTTGCTGGTCATTGTGAGTCACTTTGGTAGAATGACAGTTACGAAATACACACAAACACTCTGGGTCACTAACATGAGAAGCATGACAGCCAGAGCTCCACGGCCATGCTCAGAGCCCTTTCTAGTAACTGAGAGTAATGGTCACTAGGCAGGGTGTGGTGGCACATGCCTACATTGCACTGATTTGGAAGGCTGAGATGGAGGATCACAAGTATGAAACAACTTAGTGAGATTCCATCTCAAAAAATTAAAAACAGGGGCTGGAGTGGTGGCTCAGCATTTGGGGTGCTTGCCTGGCATGTATGAAGATGTGAGTTCAAACCTCAGCAGCACATACACAATGAAGTGTTAGAGCAGTGAGGACCACATGAAAGACTCAACAAAGTTGATATTCCCTTTATCTCTCTCTCTCCTTCGCTCACGTCCCACTCTCTTTTAAAAAAATTAAAAACAAAAAACAAATAAAAGGGCTAGTATATAGCTCAGTGGTATAGGGCCCCTGGGTTCAATACCCACGACCACCAAAAGCAAAATAAGATAAAATAAAATAAATGTGAAACTGAAAGATATCAGGAAGGGATAAAAATAATCTTGCAATTCTCAGGCAAATTTTTCAAGTTTGATTGTTAAGGAATAAATTATATCTAAGTTTTGGAATACTATCAAGATTAGAGAGATTACTAGAAAGTGTAAGAGGTAAATTTCCTGAGAGAAATCACCACATCAGCAGATCAGGCGAATGCTAAAGACAACACATGTGTCACATTTTCAGAATTTTTCTCTATAGTGCAGCAAACATTGGAAAAAATATTAGCTGGGGGATGATAAGATTCAGAAAGAGAAAGATTTACAACTCAAGGAAAGGCTCTGAAAGTATCTTTTTTTTTTTTTTTCATCTTAGTGGTAAGTTCTCAATTAGGAAAATACAAGGCCAAAGAAAACATTGTGAACAGCAATATCTGAGAAATGATGTCATGGAAGTGCAAACAGGAACTTTTTCACAAGGCAAGAAAAGAGCTGGTATTGCTTGAAGAACAATTCTTTCTGCTTGCTAGAGTGGCTGGTAACACATCAGTACACAGGAAACAGGGTGTTTACAAGATGTTGACAGATGACTCAATCTGACCAGAGGAGTTACAAGACAAAGACCTCGATACATAAAATCCTATTTAAATTACATTTTGTGTATCTAAGTTTGTGTAGGTTTTTAAAATGGAAACTGAATCAACGGTGGCATTTATCAGTGACTTAATAATATGTTATCTATCTATCTTTGGTCCCAAATAACCTCTATGATATTGACTTAAAGGAGCCATAGTTATGCAGTGGTGAATTTTGGATGACAATATTCATTTTCCTCTTAGAAATATAAGCTTACATTTTAAAGAATTATCACACATTTAAAAGCTAAGCATTTTTATTGATATAAAAATTTCTTATTTTTATCACATAAAACATGATGTTTTGAAGTATGTGTATACCCTGTGGAATGGCTAAATCGAGCAAGGTAAAAAGATTCACGTGCTTAGAATGTCTTTTGTGGTGAGAACACTGTCTACACTCTTAGTGGTCTAGAAGAATACAATACATTGTTACTAACTATAGTCACCATGTCCTATAATAGATCTTTTGAAGTTATTCTTCCTATGTTACTGAAATGTTGTATTCTTTAACTGATAAAGCTCTACCCCCAACCTCTTCTATTATTGGATTTAAAGGAACCTGAAGAGTTGAAATCACAGAAGCAGAGTAGAATCCAGGGCAGGGAGTTGGGAGAAATCTAGGTCAAAGGGTTCAAGCTCCAGGGCTAACAAATGCATAATATACTTCATGATCTTGTGCCTTACGAAGTTTGCTAAGAGAGTGTTCCTTAGATGCTGTTAGACCCAAATACACACATGCACACACACACAGTTTCCTAGGGATTGTAATGGAAAGGTAAATTTGCTTTATTTCATTCTGTATAGGTGATCAAAATATATTGCACACATTATTTATAGAATTGAAATTGCACTTTTCACTGATCTGAGATCAAAAGCATGTATGTATTAAGGATAAAACTACTTAGAACGTATCTCTACAGCTTTTTCTTTTTTTATGAGAGAAAGAGAGAACCAATTTTATTTAGTTTTTCACGTGGCTTTCATTGCTCCAACACTTCATTGGTGTAAGTGGTGCTGGGGTTTGAACTCACGTACTTGTGCAAGCCACCCCTCTACAGCTGTTCTTTTTTTTTTTTTTCTTTTAAGAGAGAAGGGCAGTGAGAGAGAGAGAGAGAGAGAGGGAGAGAGAATCAATTTTATTTAGTATTTTAGTTATTTTTTTCACATGGCTTTTGTTGCTCTGACACTTAGTTGTATACAAGGGTGCTGGGGTTCAAACCCGTGTACTTGCTCATGCTGGGCAGACGCCGTAACTGCAGAGCCACCGCTCCAGCCCCACTCTACAGCTGTTCTTAGTTGGAGTTTCTTACTACCTAGCTATATTTTCAGCAATGGCTTTAGCAGTTTTTAACCTTATCCAGCTTAGATGATGATACTTACTGAGGCTCACCATTTCTTCTTCAGTAGAACATCTCTTATTCTCTATTTAAAACATAAAGAGTTGAAATTGGTTCTTCTTTACAATTTTATTAACCTCATTTTGTCATTAGGATTCAACTGGACATATATCTTTAGTTTATAATAAAGCTTCACTTTTCTTTTCTGTTAAAATCCCTGTTATTATTTCTTTCTTGTTTCATTGGCAAAATTGCCTTATATTTTCTTGGAAATACAGAAGAAAAGTCTGAAGTGATTTGTGCAAAAATACATTTTCATCTTTTGTGTTTCTGCCAAGTTGCATGTTTTTCTCCCTAAGTCTTTTTGCTTTCTGTTCTACATGGATATAAATTTTCACATGGAAAGGCTTTAAAAGAATAAAATTCTTCTAATGTATATTAGTTTGTTTATTGTATTACATTATATACTCTTTATCATTTCCTATGTTTATGATTTAATAAGTAAAGTACGCAGTGAACAAATTACAGGGGAAATTCAAAAGCACTGTTTAGCACAATACTTTGAATTTTCTTTAGGACAAAAGATTGATCACTCAGTAAATGAATCATCTTGTGACTATATCCAAGCATCTCTGAAGCAGCATTTTTCTGGAGTTTAACAAATTCTATTAATGATAAGAATAAAACTGGTTTTGATATAGAATTGTAACATATCATGAATGAAAGCTGAGAAAAAAAGTTCTAAAATAGGTTCTTCCTTAAGAATCGGCATACATAACAGAAATGCAAAATGCGTTTCCTGTCATATAACGTGATTAGAAGATTTTCACGCTTTTTTTAAATATTGCTTTTCCCCTTATGTTATTGCTCAAGTTATATTTCAAAAGTAGGTGTGTGGGGGAAGAGAAACTTCAACCCGATGAAGAATGTTTTTCAATGAAATTATAGATCCTGGTTGATAAACTGATAGTTCTAAAGTTTAAAATAACTTTTCTAAATGCTAGAGAGTGAAGAATACATCTCGGTGATTCCGCAGAACATATTATTAGATAGAAATTTAGTTAAACCACAAAAATCTGTTTGCAATTGTTCCCTGTTTCATGTTTTTCCCCCTGTCTAGATTAATGTTTACCAAAGTTAATCTTGTATTTCCTGCAAAAGGGCAGAATGCCTGTTTTGTCTCTGGATAGGAAGCTTGATAGAAAGACAACTGGATACTGTGCCTTCCATCTCCACGACTGTCTGTCCTTTCCAGGACCTGTTCACACTGACATTCTGGGACATGTTCCCTCCTCAGTTGACTCCAAATAGAACACAGGCTGCCTTTGCATGGGGTCCTTCATGGCTTTGCTTTTCCAAATGGGCTGCATTTCCATGGAAACCAGACAGTCAGAAAAGAAAAGCTAAGTGCATGAAATTTTTGAGCTCTTGGAAACCAGACTGAATGCGGACCGACTGCCTCATCTGAATTCAGCCTGTGAAAACCAGCAACCACCCTGACCCCGGACTACTGAAGGGAGAGCGCTCAACACCGGCATCTTTCCATGAGAATCACATCTCTTTCTCACACTGGATGTAGTTCAAAGGCTAGAAAGGCAGGACTAGAAATCCAACAGCCTAGATGGTTTCTTTTCTACCTGACTTTAGCAAACTGAATTTTACATTTCCATTCTGTAAAATGCAAAATTACAAGACAATTTCTGAATGGTATATCTTTCCCAATAAATGTTAAAGATTATTTAAATCATACTGCTTAATGAACAGTCCTCTGAAATCCTTAGGAAATACTATATTAAGATCCTTGCTAACAGTCCCTTAATCAAGCAGCACACGTTTGTCAAATGTGAGGCTTGTTTCCAGAAGAAAGAAATATCTTCCATTCAAAAATCAAAAGACTCAAGGAAGGACATTGTGCATAACTATGTGCTCTCAACTTCTGAGGGGTAGGCAATTTAAGTTTAATTGATATGAAAAATACTTGTGCAACCTGTTGTGAATGCATGTTGGCTCTATTCATAAAAGCCAACCACCCACTTCTTATTAAAACAGGAAGTGAAACTAGGATTCTGCTAATTGGTGCTCCTCTTCCCACTTCTGCCTTGATCCCCATCCTTTTTCTTTTCTTTTTCTTTTTTTGAGAGGAACAGTGTGTGTGTGTGTGCGTGTGTGTGTGTGTGTGTGCGACAGAGAGAGAGAGAGAGAGAGAGAGAGAGAGAATACATTGTTTCACATGGCTTTCATTGCTCTGACACTTAGTTGGGAACGTGGTGCCGGGATTTGAACCTGTGTTCTCTCACATACCAGGCAAGCATCGTAACTGCTGAGCCACCACTCCAGCCCTGATTCCCTTCCTTTGTAGGTGTTTCATTCCTTGCCTAATCTGCACACCCTGGGTTCCAGAAAGATAAATGCAAATGTGTGTTGGGGCCATCCAGTTTCTCTTTAGCTATACCTGATGTAGTTGAAAGAGTGGTTGAAATTATTAGCTAAATGAAATAATGCACAAGACTGAACTGTTACACAAGATCGAACTGCTGTTGTGGAGCAAGCTTTGGGTGTGTCAAGACTATTTGCCACTATAGAATTCAGATTTTATAGCTATCCAGTGACTGTCTGGTATTGGACACAAAAAGCTCAGCAAGTACAGAGAAAGTTGAATAACGTGATCTTAGAGCTGACTATGGGACTCAATTTGAACTTCCTTCCACCATTTCTTCACTCATGGAATATTTTCAATATTGGATGTTCCAATAAGGAATGAAATATATCAGAAAAAACGCCTGTGGCTCTTAGTTGTGCCGGTTGAGGCCCAGCCACCAAGTCTGTCCCTTAGACCATTTCAGGGACCTGAGGGCCCAATCCTGACCTTCTGATTCTGGTTGGTGTCTGGAGTATTTTATAGTTGTTCTTTTAAAGTATCTACAATCTCTCCCATCCTCATCTTATAACAACATGCATTTTTATTTTCGTTGTGGTGACGACCTCTGAAATTGCACCTGTGAGGTTTCTTTTTGGTTTTGTTCTCTAACATACTACGAAAATCACTGTGATGGGTGGAGAAAAATATTCCCCACTACAGCTTATGTTCCCTTCTCCTCGCAGGATTCATGGTCCATCTTTTAAGCTTTATTTGATTTTTTTTCTTTATATTTCCCATTCTTTATTACAATCCTTTCCCTGCCTCCTGCCCCCAAATGTGCACACGCACACACACACACACACACACACACACACACACGAGCTTGGTAAATAATAAAAACAAGCAAAAGCATCCCAAAGAGGAGAGAGTGAGAAATCGAACTCTGAAATGTTTCTTGGTACTTATGTTCACACTGGTACGATCTCAAAAGGGCAGAAACATTGTCTTCTCCACAAAGTTGGGGATCTAGGCTGTCAGAGGTCTATACCTACCTCCCCTCCTTTCCCGAAAGGCAGACGCACAGTTTTGGGAAGTGCAACATGAATACCTGTGTGCAGTTACCCAAGAGGACCCCTGCACGCTCCAGCAGAGCACATGAGATGTGCTGATAGCCAATCCACCTGAGAGACTGATGTCCTAAAGGGCTTCTGCCATCTTAGCAATAAACAGCAATAGGTCAAAGATAATGGAGCACACTGCTAGAGCCAGGCTGTGAGCTGGGTGGGCAGAGAAGACTCAGTTTTGCCAGCACTAATAGCTTTATGTCTTCATCTGATCACTGGGAGAGCTCAGACTCCCAGACTGAGGATTGTGTTTCACTTACACATCCTTCAAGTTTCTCTTCTCTAAAATCTAGAGAGCATTATGGATGGTAACTGGCATAGCTTAGGAGCTTAGAATTTGTATCTGTGGTTAGTTAGGACATAGACACTTAAGCATAGACGATTGCCATTACCCCAGAGTTCTCATCACACCCTCAGTTTCCAAAGTCATGCTATGACATTAATTATATAAACCTTTACAAACTTACAGGTTCCTGTGAGTAATACGACAAAGGATGGGAAATCAATTCCCTAAACTTGAATTTATCTGGATTTCATTAAGACTAATATTCCTTATCTTTATACAGACTATGTTTGTTCATCTAAAAAAGTCACACCCTTTAATAAGTTTGTGGTTTTGATGATTTATACCTATTATATTATTTACCTGAATTCAAAATTTCCCCTGCTAAACCTTGTCTTAGTTACTGTCAATCAATTCAAACTCCAAAACTGCAAAAAATAGGATATTATTTGGGGTCTTAGGAATTGTAGTTTGAGAAACATGGGTTCGGATAGCTCTAAGTCAGTGTTCTAAGGAAGCTGAGAGAGGTGGGAGGTTATCTTTTGAGAAGTAATAGGAGATATACGACAGGTAAAAGATTAGGAACAAAAAAAAGTATAAACAGAATGGAAATGTTCCATAGAACGACTTTGATAACCTGTGGATACACACCCTGATCATCTGGACACAGCGTAATTGTTCAGTTGTTTTGATCATTCCAGATGCCTGCATTCAAATCTCCAAGGCAGTGGGTGACCCAAGTTCACATTCCAAGCAGCAGCTGGAATTCTGCATGCTCCATTTCCTCGTGGCCTCCCAGCTCCATTTCGAAATCCTCTTTCAATTGCTTTCATTGTAATTTTCCCTTTGTTATGACATCACTTAGATTTTCTTATCCTCTGTTATTTCCTCACAAATTGTGCAAAATACCTCAAATACCTGAAGAAATACAGCAGGTCAAGATTAATACGTTTTATGATTTACGGAAAAAGGACTTGTAACCTTTTGGAAGTACAATATGAGTGAACATATTGGTCATGGTTCTCCAAAGAGAAAAAAGCAATTTGACAACAATCTAACACTTGTCTTTATTAAAAGAGAACAAATATGTAAGACATTGCTTAAGGATTAAGGAGGCTGAGCAGTCCCACAATCTGCCTTTGCCAGCCTGAGATCTAAGAAAGCCAGTGGTGTAGCTTGCAGGCCTGAGAACTGGAGAGCCGATGATGCAGGTTCTGGGCTGGATCTCAAAGCCTGAGAACCATGAATTCCAAGGGCAGGTGTAGAAAAAATCCAACTGCCTTCCTCCTTTTTGTTCTAGACCTTTAGTAGGTTGGGCAATGCTTACTACTGGAGGGGGAGGGAAATCTGCTTAACAAATTTAAGCATTTCAATGCTGATCTCTTCCAGAAGCACCTCTGCAGATAACAGCTTTCTGTGGCCCAATCAGATGCACACACAAAATTAACTGTCATAAATGAGTATTCCTTTTTTCCTAGCTTAAATTCTTAGCACGCTTAGCAGAAAGTTCATTCAGTATAAAACAGATACCTATTCCTTTTTGAAATACCATCACATCATCTGTATTTGATAATATAACAATTTATTTCTCTCAGTTTTAAAATGTATTGAGAGACATACATATTTATTAATTAATTTATGTATTCGGTTTTGCATTCACTCATTGATACACTTTTAGAGATTAAAATGACCTACACTTAAAGGTTTTTAAGGAGGTGCTTTTTTAAAATCTCCTTGGGATAAATGGAGTAAAAAACTTCATAAAACACAGCTGGAATTGCTAAATTAAGATCTTTCATGAACAAGTGGGATAATCAGGTATTTTCACATTATTCATACTATTTAGAGATTTAAAACACTTTTCAAAATCACAAGATTTTATTTGTTTTGTTATACTGTGTTTGAATAACAAAAAACAAAGTTGGCTTGAACAAGCACAGGTTTATATGTGTTGAAGGAACATTAGTCTGATGATGACTTTGAACACGTTTTGTAATCTTCTCTTTCTCACTTCCGCCGAATTTTCTTTTTATTTCAGTGTATGTGCAATGATTCTTTTCAGCAATAGTCATCAGTTTTCACAAATTGTCAGCAGAAGCATCAACATCATCATAAAATCTTTTTTGTATCTAGTCTGTTCCTGAAAACACATGCAGACCTTGAGGAGGAAGTCTAGGCCAAGAGGAAAAATCATCCTCAAAGATAAATTGGATTAGAGATGTTGCTTAAAAACTTGCTCACTGATAAACTAAATAAAAAAATAGCAAACTGAAATTAAATCAGTATAGCATAAAAGAGAAAATCTGATGATCTAGGCATAGACAAAACTCAAAATTAATACAAAATGGTCCTAGAATTTTAAAAAGCATGGTCAAATTTTATCAGCAAACATGATTGCAGAAGTTTCCCAGAGCCTTAGAGCAAGTATCTACATTTCTGTCTTTGTCTTGGTTACAACATACGAAAAACAGTTCTGTTTCTACTTCTTTTCAAAGAATTGTTCTTTCATTAAGACTGTGATTTTATTGATTCAAAGTTCCTAAAACCATCTGTTCATTATTGATAAGAAAGATGAAAGCATCACAAATCGATCAAACGTGGCTGGATCTTTATGGCTTCTATAATTTAAAATCATAAATAGATGTTAAAAAATAAAATGTGCCAAAAGAATATTTTAAAATAGCTTTAAATAGTGAAGATCATATTATATAAATAAAATATGAAATAAGCATAGAAGACATTTTAAAATTTATTTACAATTTTATTTTCCAACTTAGAACTACAGATGATGACTCATAGGTCATAACACAGTATTTTAAATAATTAATTCTCACTGTTCTGCTTTTGATACATGAAAAGTGGTTTTTATAAAAAAACTATGTATTTCTGGGGTGCTACATGATATTTTGATACAGGTATACATTGCATAATATATAAATCAGGGTAAACATTTATCTTCTCAAATATCTATCATTTCTCTGTGCTGAAAACATTCAAAATCCTTTTGTGAGTCTACTCTGCATGCATAAATGGAAGCATTGCACTGAATGCCAGTGTCTGTACAATGAATATATGTTGGCTAACCCCTTCTTCTAGCTTTTAAAACGTACAACACATAGATTATTATCTATAATCACCGAATGGCACAATAGCCTGCAGATCTTCTCACAGTTTTCTAAATTTGACTTAATACGGGTTGATTGAGCTTTCCCATCCCCTTCTCTCTCCTACTGTCCCCAAACTCTGGTAAACACCATTCTATTCTCACCATCTTTGAGATCAGGTTTTTACGTTATGTATGTGAGTTAGATCATGTAGTACTTGTTTTTCTGTGTTTGACTTATTTCACTGAGCATGATATCCAGTATCCAGTTCCATCCATATGGACACGAATAACAGGGTTTCATCTTCTTATGGATGAATAATATTTCATTGTATACATATTCTTTGTCCATTCATGAGTTGAAGAGCCGTTTGTTCCCATTTCTTGGCTATTGTGAATCATTCTGCAAAGGAACCTCCACGTGCTTTTCCATACTTTAAATTCCAACCAACACAATGCCAGGTGTTCTAATAAGTGAGTTCAGCTTTTAACTAATATAGCTTTTGTGATCTGCGTCAAGGACGCTGGACTGGGTCTTCAAAGTGGGATTTCATGACTCATCCTGCTTTTGTAACAGGAGGTTGTATACTTAAACTCACATCACCATACTCTTATTGCCTGCTAAGCTAGAATATACCCACCTCCTAAGCTAGTATAAATATAGACATTGAAATGTATGAATGACAACAAGGTAATAGAATACTATATAATATACATTCTATATTATAAGGTAATTACATAGCATATATGAGAATATATATTTGGAAATTATATAATGAATATTA
>PVKS010041673.1:0-15865 GCA_004027875.1 Aplodontia rufa
CTTAGCAAGGTCCTAAGCAACTTAGCAAGACCTTATCTCAAAAAAAAAAAAAAATATATATATATATATAAATAAAAAGGGCTGGGGATGTGGCTCAGTGGTTAAGCAATCCTGTTTCCAATCCCTGGTATCAAAGAAAAAAAAAAAAAAGACAAAGGATGCAACTAGACATTTCTCCAAAGAAGATTTCTGGTGGTTGGGGATTTAGCTCAGTGGCAGAGCGCTTGCCTAGCACACACAAGGCCCTGAGTTTGGTCCTCAGCCCTGAAAATAAAAAAAGAAGATTTCTGAATGGCCAACAGGCACATGAAAACATGCTTGACATCATTAGTCATCAGATAAGTGCAAATCAAAACCATAAGGAGATAGTTCACTCCCTAGGATGGATTTACTCATGAAAAATGAAAAGTAGCTCGTGCCAGGAAGGCAGTGGAGAAATCAGGACCATCCCACAGTGCTGGTAGGCATGTAAAATCCTGCAGCTGCTGTGGAAAACAGTTTGGCAGTTTCTCAATAAGTTAAGCATGGCATTACCGTATCACTCAGCAATCCCATTCTTAGACATGTACCCAAAACAAGTAACAGCAGGTGTTCAAACAAAAGCTCACACACAAATGTTTATAGCAGCACATTTTATGATAGCCAAATGATAGAAATAACCCAAATGCCCATAAACTCATATATGAATAAGCAAAATGTGGTATATCTATATAGTGGAATATTATTCAACCATAAAAATGAAGCACTGACACATTGCTCAACGCAGATAAACTTTGAAAAGTTTAATATTAAGTGGAAGAAATCAGACACAAAAGGTCACATATGATAGGATCCCATTTATATGAAATATTCAGAGTAGGTACATCTATAGAGAAGTATATCAGAAGTTACTAGAGGCTGGATCAAGATTTGTGAGTAAAAAAAAAAAAAAAAAAAAAAAAGATTTGTGAGTGCCTGATAGGTTGGGAAGGTTCCTTTTATTTTTTTTAATTTTTATGTTTTTCAGGGCTGAGGACAGAACTTGGGGCCTTGCACATGCTGGGCCCTGCTCATGCTAGGCAAGCGATCTGCCACTGAGCTAAATCCCCAGCCCCTTTGGGAAGGTTCCTTTTAGAATGATGAAAATATTCTGGAATTATGTAGGGTGTTGGTTTAACATCATAAATGAGCTAAATACTACTGAACTCCACACTTTGAAATGGTCAAAATGGGGCTGGAGTGGTGGCTCAGTGGTTACAGCACTTGCCTGGCATGCACACAAGGCCACTGGTTCAAACTCCAGCACCACGTACATAACGAAGTGTCAGTACAACAAAAACCGCATGAAAAAATTGATTCCTCTTTCAATCTCTCTCTCACTGTCCCTCTCTCTCTTTGAAAAGAAAGAAATGGTTAAAATGGTAGATGTAACATTATGTGTATTTTTTGAGAGTGGGTACTAGGGATTGAACCCAAGGGTGCTTTACCTCTGAGCTACCTTCCCAGCCCTTTGAATTATTTTTTTATGTTGAGCCAGGGATCTGCTAAGTCGCTTAGGACCTCACTAAGTTGCTGAGGCTGGCCTGGAACCTGCAATCCTCCTGCCTCAGCCTCCCAAATTGCTGGGATTACAGGTGTGCCCCACCACATTGGATTGTTATGTGTGTTTTTAACATAATTTTTGGAGGGTGCTAGGGATTGAACCCAGGGTTTCATGTTCTAAGCATGCACTACCACTTAGCTATACCCCAGCCCCTAAGTTGTATGACCTTTTTTTATAAGTCCTAAGAGACAGCAATAAACTTGGGTAATTCAGCTGCTCAAGGAAGGCAGTTGATAAGTTGGCTTCTTTGAGAACTTCTGGGTTTCCCTCCATGGTTTCAAGATGGTGGCCACAGCTTTAAGCTTCTCATCCTCACGTGACAACGATGGAAAGAAGACAGGCAGAGGCTTCTCCTTGACAGTTTCACTTATCTTCTCAGGAAGGAAAATCTTTCCCAGGAACCTCCCCAGCAGACTTCCTCATGGAGAGCCAGATCACCTGCAGACCCAAAAACCAAACAGTACAAAAGGAATGGGATTCCAGCGCTTGGGTAGACCAATTACCCTTCGTCTCCCGGCTGAGCAGGGAATTCTTCCTTCCTTAGATATTACAGCTGAGCGAAACTGGGACTCCACTAACAAGGAAGGAAAGGGACATAGCTGTTTTGTTTTCTGGTTTTTGTTTTTTAAAGACAGAGGGACAGTGAGAGGAAGAGAGAGAGAGAGAGGATCTATTTTATTTAGTTTTTCATGTGGCTTTCGTTGCTGCCACACTTGGTTATGTACATGGTGCTGGGGTTGAACCCGCATCCTTGTGTAAGCCAGACAAGCGCCCTAAGAGCTGAGCCACTGCTCCAGCCCTGACATAGCTGGGGGTTTTTTGGTTTTGTTTTTTAAGGAAAGAAGGACAGAGAGAGAAAGAGAGAGAGAGAGAGAACCAACTTGTATTTAGTTTTTCACGTGGCTTTCGTTGCTCTGACACTTGGTTGTGTACATGGTACTGGGGTTCGCACCCACATCCTTGTGCATGCCAGGCAAGAGCACCCTAAAGGCTGATCCTCCGCTCCAGCCCCGACTTAGCTGTTTTTCACAGCTGATCGTACAAGCCGTGTTCTTCTTCTACCTTCTCAACTAGCCTTTGGAAACTCCCACATATCTCTCGCAGTAAAAGTAACACAGGTGGAACAACCCCACTGGTCCACACCTCAGGAGTGGGCAGTAAGAATCTCGACAGTGGTTCAGGGCCGGCAGGTGACCTCGAGCATAAATAACATATATCCTCCGAACTTTTCTGGAACTTACTGCCCAAGGTGCATCCTGAACCATTAGATTATAAGCCTGAAGTCACTAAGGTGTTTGCCAGTGCAGAAAGATGGGGCTGAGGGCTGGAAAGAAACAACATCCCGATATGGCGTGTGAATTCCCAAATCCATCTCTGCCCGAAGCCAGCGTAGTCCTGGGCTTTTTACATACATGGGCTTATTTATATGTTTTAGGTGCTGAAGACTGAACCTAGAAGTCACGGAGCTACTCTCGCAGCCCTTCTTAGGTTTATTTTGACACGAGGCCTCGGAACGGTGCTCAGACTGGCCTCCAACTTGCCATGCACGTGCCTCGGCCTCCTGAGTCGCTTGGATGACAGGCGTGTGGCTCCATGCCTGGCTACTCTTTTCCTCCTGACTCAGTTTGCATTTGGTTTCTGTTGCCCACAGTGGAAGAGTCCCAAATGATCAAGGGGACAAGCATGGGCCAGGTCATCAAAGTCTGGATATCATTAGTTTGATCTCTAACCTGGGTTAAATGAGGGCCTTGAGTGCATTTTTGTTTTGTTTTAAGAGAGAGGGACAGTGAGAGAGACAGAGAAAGAGAAACAACTTTATTTAGTTTTTCACGTGGCCTTCGTTGCTCCAACACTTAGTTGTGTACGTGGTGCTGGGGTTGGAACCCGAGTCCTTGCTCATGCCAGGCAAGCACCGAAACCCTGAGCCACGCTCCAGCCCTCACCCCACCCCACCCCCGGGAGTGAGTTTTAAACAAGGTAAAGACAAAACCAGATATGTGAGACATGGTGCCATGCAGAAATTGAGGATAGCATCTTACACAGGCTAACGTCACTTCCACCACCTGTTATTCTATTGAAAGCAGGAGAGATTATGATATCTCCCCAATCCCACCACAAAATTACCAAAGGGAGACTCTATATCAACATAATTTAACAGGGCTGGGAATGTAGCTCAAGGTCAAGCCCCTGAGCAGGTTGTATGAGGCCTTGGACTTGGTATCCAGCATTACAAAAACAAAATTTATTTTTAAATGAATGCTGGTACCACTTCCTGGGAAATAAACCTAACAGACGTTGAAAGCAGGTGTGAGTTTATGATGCCACGAAACCCTAGACAGCGCAGGAAGAAAACTCTCCGTAAAGATAAGTTCAGAGGGGCTGGAGCGGTGGCTCAGCGGTTTCGGCGCTTGCCTGGCAAGCACAAGGATCTGGGTTCAAGCCCCAGCACCATGTACACAGCTAAGTGTTGGAACAACGAAGGCCATGTGAAAAACTAAATAAAGTTCTTTCTCTCTTTCTCTGTCTCTCTCACTGTCCCTCTCTCTTTATAAATAAATAAATAAATAAATAAATAAATAAAGATAAGTTCAGAGCCACGAAAATGGAAGGGTATCTTCCTTAGGAGCACATTAGTACTTATTGCTTCCAGAAGCTTTTGTAGATTTCTTTCCAAAGAAGTCCATCCCCTGTTAGAAGTCACCTAACAGGGGAGCTAACAGGCCCTCGCCTTTGTTCTTCCAACTGACTTGACACTGCTGGGTCCACCGCTCTCTTTCCTGATCTGGCTCTAGGTGCCAGTCATCCGGAGCTCCCTGGGCCAGGAGGAAGTGAGCATCAGTGTCTTTCCAGCAGAAGCCCAGGACTCGCTCAGACAACAGGATGCAGGAAGGAACCCAGACCTCCCCTGCAAAGAGGCGGGGTCTTCCCTAGGAAAAGCGAGGCTGTCTTCCTCAGAGACTTAGGAGGAAGTTCATGTCCACTCTCGGAGGAGGAGGCGTGAAGATGGCATCCTCCAGAAAACCATGTCATACTTTGCTGTTCTGTAGGCTGCCAGGGAATGTTCAGGTGAGCCAGAATTGAAATTTTTGCTCCTTTTATGACTGTAGATTCCTTCTGAAAACTTCTCTAATGCAGTATTTAAACACAGTGATGTGCATAGGGGTCACACAGAGGACTTGTGACAACTACAGATTCCTGAGCCAAGTGTGGCACTGTGGGCCTGTGGGGCAAGAACTCAGGAGGCTGAAGGAGGAGGATCACCTGAGCGCAGGAGTTCAAGACCAGCCTGGGCAATGTAACAAGAACATTTGTGGGTAGAGCCCTTGTTGCTCAGGGCCTTGCTAAACTGCTGAGTCTGGAATTTTCCATCTTCCTGCCTCAGCCTCCCTAACCACTGGAATCACAGGTATGTGCCACTGCACCCAGCAAGCATCCTTAGCTCTTTTTTGTTTGTATTTCAAGACAGGGTCTCACTAAGATGCTTAAGACTTCACTAAACTGCTGAGACTGGCCTCAAAGTTGCAATCCTCCTGCTTCAGCCTCCTGAGTTGCTGGGATTACAAGAATGTGCTGTTATACCCAGCTAAATAGTATTTTATTTTATTTTTTCTAAATAGTATTTTAAAGACATAAAAAATATAAATTCCTCAAATCTTTTTTTTTTTTTATTGTTGGTATTGGGGATTGAACCCAGGGGGCAGGCGCATAATCACTGAGCCACATCCCCAGCCCAGGGTTGTTTTTTTTTTTTTTTTTTTTTTTTTTTTTGAGACAGCATCTCGCTAAGTTGCTGAGGCTGGCTTTGAACTTGCCATCCTCCTGTCACAGCCCTCTAAATTTCTGGGATTACAGGCATGCATCACCACGCCTGGCAACTCTTGGTGCTGTTTTGATTTGCATTTCCCTAATTGCTAGAGATGCCAAGCAATTTTTCATGTTTTTTGGCCATTTGTGTTTCTTCTTTTAAGAAATTTCTGTTTGGTTCTTTTGTACATTTACTGATTGGGCTTTTTCTTTTTTTTAGCATTGAGTTTTTTTGCATTCTTTATATATGCTGTATACACATTCCCCCGTCAGAGGCATAGCTGGCAGATTCCTACTTCACATGCTCTCTCTCTCTTCACTCTCATTTCCTTTAAATTGGATGGCATCCCACTTATGGAATCTTGGTTTCGCTTCTGGAACTTCAGGAGTCTTCCGAAGGCACTTGGTGCCTGCACCTAAATGCAGCAGTGTCCACCCCCACTTCCTTCCAGCACCTGCAAACCGTATTTCTTTTTCAAGCCACCGTCACAACCCCTTCTATGCCACGCTGCCAACTTTGCAAAGTACAACCTGAGCGCACTGAAACATGTGCATTCTAGCAGTGGGTGGAATCGTTGACCAATGGGGAAGGGAGTTAATAGGTGGTTCAATCCCTGGCACAGAAAAAAAAAAAAAAACTACTCTAAGAGTTCATTCCACTCTGGTCAGAATGGCAATTATGGAGAACACAAATAACAGTTAATGCTGGTGAGGGTGTATTGCTAGTAGAACCGCAAATTAGTATAACCACTATGGAAAGCAGTGTGAAGGTTCATCAACAAACTAGGGATGGAACCACCATGACCCAGCTAGCCCACTCAGCTAAAAGATCCAAACTCAGCATGCTGTAGTGTTACAAATGAAATCAAACCCGGTGCTCAGTGGTCGGTGGCTGGGTGTGGGTGACCAAGGCAGAAAATTTACTTCGGCCACAGGGCAAAAGAATGCACTACCAGATTTTTAATTCCGACCTGACAGGATACTGCCCTCCGCTCTAATTGGAGAAGCACCAGTGCACAGTCTGCGCGATTGGCTGTGATTAGGTGGAGACAGGGGCAAAGAGGCAGTAGGTGGCTACTGGGAGAGAGTAGGGGTGGGATTACCGCACACGTGGGGAGGGTCATAGTGATTCAGCAAAGTTCGAAGAGGATGGGTGGGTACCGGAAGGGGTCCTTGCAAAGAGGTGGGTGGACACAGGTGGGCGGACTCAGATGAGGGAGTTACTATCTTCAAGAGGGAGGGGGATCTGAAATGGAGGTAGTGGGTTATACATCACAATCTTTCCTGTTGGACAGAAAAGACATACATCTTACATGTAGCAATACAGCCACTTCAATGATTATAACAGCACACGTCACAATAGAGAAATTATGGATTCAACCCAGATGTCCATCAATAGATGAATAGATTAAGAAAATGTAGTATATATACACACACACACACACACACACACACACACACACAATGGAGTTTTTTTACTCAGCCATAAAGAATGATATAATGACATTTGGTGGTAAATGGATAGAAATGGAGAAACTCATGCTAAGTGAAATAAGGCAGACACAAAAATCAAGGGCTGAGGGCTGGAGCGGTGGCTCAGTGGTTACAGCACTTGCCCAGCTTGCGCAAGTACACGGGTTCAAACCTCAGCACCCAGGTGCACCACTAAGTGTCCGAGCAACAAAAGCCGTGTGAAAAACTCAATAAAAATCAATTCTGTCTCTGTCTAACTGTCCTTCTCTCTTAAAAAAAAAAAAAAAAATCAAGGGCTGAGCTTAGCACTGTGACACATGCCTGTAATCCCAGTGACTCAAGAGGCTGAGGCAAGAGGATCACAAGTTCAAGGAACTTGGCAAGACCCTGTCTCAAAAGAAAAAATATAAAAAGGGCTAGGGATGTGACTCAGTGGTTAAGCACCCCTGGGTTCAAGCTGCAGTAAAAAAAAAAAAACCCCAAAACAAACAAACAAATGTTAGGTTGATTTCAGGGTGCTGGGGGCAGGGCATCAGGCAGCCTGTGTGCGCAAGAGCGCATGAGAGGATCAACCAATCAGATGCTGGCAGATAAGCTCCAATGGCGGCTCGCAATCTCTTGATTGATGGATTCACCAGCCAATCTCCCAAAGGCTATGCCCATTGCCTTCCTCTCTCCACCCCACACTGTAAAATCACTGCCCACCCTGGCTGCCTGCCATTTTCCCCTGCTCATTTTCTCTGCCTGCTCTCACCAAGGCGGTGTAGGTGAATTTGGCCCAAGATTGGCAAATCCCAATAAACAACACCTGCATGGGTGCAAGAAGTTCAGGATGGGATGGAGGCGGCAATGAGCATGGCTTTTCCCACGGATCCTTCTTCCAATGGACTGGATTTAATGGAGGCCCAAGCACATGTGAAAGTTCCTCCATTTCAGATCCCCCTCCCTCTTGAAGATAGTAACTCCCTCATCTGAGTCCGCCCACCTCTTTGCAAGGACCCCTTCCGGTACCCACCCATCCTCTCCCGGTGAACTTTGCTGAATTACTATGACCCTCACCACGTGTGCTGAGCAGTGGCTCAGCAGTTGGAGCACTAGCCTGCCACTCACGAGGACCCATTCAAACCCCAGCATCACATCCACAACTAGGTGTTGGAGAAACAAAGACCAGATGGAAAAATAAATAAAAAAATTTTTCTCTTTCTCACTCCTCACTCCCTCTCTGTAGACAAACAAACAAAAAGATACAGGGAAGAAAAGTGGAGTAGAAGGATAAGAATCGAGGAGAAGGAGGGAGGAAGGAAGAGAAAGAGGAAGATGTGTGTGCATGAGACAGATTAGTAGAGACAGGGAAATGGCCAGGTAGTCAGGACAGAGGGCCCCTATCCAAGAGCTAGGGGGTAGAGACAGAGAGTGATTGACAGGGCGTGCTCAGGGACTTCAAATGCAAAAAGACCGCGAAGCTCACCTGTGTCCCAACTAAGAGATGAGGGTGGTCACAGGTGGGTACTAGGAAGTATTTGCCACCTTTTGTTTTAACCAATGGTGCTCTTGACCAGTTTCAATGCCTGTTTTACATAGATTGTGACCAATGGAGTTGATGCATTTCTCAATGCCTGCTTGGCATGAATTTCAATTATGCTCAAACCCCAAATCTATATAACCTCTCCTAACCTCCATTAGACGGTGTCCTGCTTCCAGGTGCCCCTCTGCTTTGCGGAGTCTCTGCTCTTCTTTCTAAATAAATCCTACTCCTTTTACTCCTCCTTCCGTGGTTGTCCATGGATTTTATTCTTCAAATTCATGAGACAAGAGCCCAGAAGATTGGCTCCGAATTCCCGGGATGAATTTCCACCATACCAAGAGCTGCAACACCCAGCTTTTAGCTGGGGAGCTGCTAATACTATTTCAGCTGCAGACACCTGCAGCCAGCCCAAATTCCCTGTTTTACCTCAGAATAGCTGCAAACACTAGAAGTGGGCTATTTTGGCTGCTAGAATCTGTAGTTGGCCCAGACTCCATGCGCCAGTAGGAGAAGAGAATCCAGCCTCATCTCAAAAACCTCGCATTCGTTACCACTGAGCTCAGTCCCCAGACCTTTCTATTTTTTATTTTGAGACAGAGCCTCACTAGGTTACTTGCAGAGACTGGCCTCAAACTTGCGATCCTCCTGCCTCAGCTTCCTGACTCACTGATTTACAAGCATGCACCATTGTACCCGGCACTAGATTTAAACCCACCAGTTTGTCTCCAGAGCTTAGGCTTCTAATCAGTACAAAGTCAAATGCACAATATTTGGGAAATTTTCAAGGCAGGTGGCATCTGGGTTTAGTGGGAAAGAGTACCATAACTGATGAGAGAGGTCTGCCCTGAGCAAGGAGGTTGGTAGATAGAACAAAAGCAGAAGCCACTAAAGAACAAAAAAGATAAATTAGACTGCATTAAAAGTGAAAAAAAAAAAAAAAAAGGGCTGGAGCAGTGGCTCAGCGGTTACGGCGCTTGCCTGACATGCACAAGTACGTGAGTTCAAACCCCAGCACCATGAACACAATGAATTGTCTGAGGAATGAAGTCACATGAAAAACTAAATAAAGAATTGCTTCTCTCTTTCTCTCTCTCTTACTGTCCCCTCTTTCTTAAAAAAAAAAAAGAGAAAAGAAAAAATAATTTCAATGGTGCTTGACATCACTCATGCATGCTAAGCAAATGTTCTACCACTAAATCACTCTCCCAGCCCTTGTTTAAGATTTCTTTTGAGACAAGTTCTCTTGCAAAGTTGCCCAGGCTGGCCTTGAGCTTGTGATACTCCTACCTCAGCTTTCCAAGCGGGTGGAATTACAGGTGAGTGCCACTATGCACTGCAAAATTAAAAACTGTGATGCTACAAATAACGCCCCAGGAGAGGGAAAAGAAGAATGAGAGAAAACATCTGCAAACCATACCTTTAATAAAGATCTAATATCCAGAATTTATAAAGAACAATTACCACTCAATAGTGCAAAGAGTAATAATCCATTTTTTAAGTGAGCAAAAGATTTTAATAGACATGTCTTCAAAGAAGACATAGGAATGACAAAAATCACATGAAAAGATGCTCAACGTCATTGTCACTAGGGAAATGCAAATCAAAACCACAGTAACATACCTTTGTGCTGCCGCTAGGATGGCTGTAATACAAAAGACAGACAATAACAAGTGTTGGCAAGGATATGGAGAAACTGGATCCCTCTGACAGTGCCAGTGGGCATGTGTCATGCAGCAGCTGTGGAAAGCAATTTGGCTGTTCCCCAATAAGTTGAGCAGAATTACCATATCACCCATAATTCCACTCCCAGGCATATTCCCAAAAGAATTGAAAACAGATGCTCAAAAGAAAAATTAGCCCACAAGTGTTCATAGCAGCCCTATTTACAATAGCCAAAAGGTGGAAGAAACCTGAATGATCTTCTCTGATGAATAGAATTAAAATGTTGCATGCCTGTAGTTCTGGTAACTTGGGAGGCTGAGGCAGAAGAATCTCAAGTTCGAGGCCAACCTTAACAACTTAGTGAGACCCTGCCTCAAAATAAAAACGAATGGGGATGTAGTTCGGTGGTAAAGTGTCCCTGGATTCAATCCCAGTACCGAGAAAAGAAAAATAAAAATCTTGGGCTGGAGCAGTGGCTCAGAGGTTAGAGCACTTGCCTGGCAGGGGCCGGAACATGGGTTCGGATCCCAGCAGTATGTACACAAGGAAGAGTCAGAGCAATGAAGACTAGATGAAAAACTAAATAAAACTGATTCTCTCTCTCTCTTTCTCTGTGATGGATGTGGGAAATTACCAGAAGCTTCTCAGCCAGGCAGTAAACCCGCTACTCACTGTTTCAAAATCTAGACTCTGGCCCTCTTTAGAACCTATTGCCTCAGGCCCTTATCAGAGGATCCCTTTTCAGCCTCTTTTCCTTTCACTCACTATCCCTCTCTCTTAAAAAAAATAAAAAATAAAAAGTAAAAACAAAATTTATATGCAGACTATTAAATATTGTCCTGTGGAGGGAGCAGTGGCTCAGCGGTTGGTGCACTCACCCAGCATGTGCAAGGACCCAGGTTCAAACCGCACCACATACAAAGCTAATTGTCAGGAAAACTAAAACCACATGAAAAAAATAAACAAAATTGGGGTTGGGGATTTAGCTCAGTGGCAGAGTGCTTGCCTAGCATGTGCAAGGCCCCAAGTTCGGTCCTTAGCCCTGAAAAAATAAATAAATAAATAAACAAAATTGATTCTCTCTCTTAAAAAAAAAAATTTTTTTTTTTAATTGTCCTGAGGGTTGGAGCAGTGGTTCAGTGGTTACAGTGCTTGCCTGGCATGCGCAGGACATGGGTTCAAACCCCACCAGTACCACATATACAATGCAGTATGGGAGCAACAAATGCCACATGAAGAACTAAATAAAATTGATTCTCCCCTCGCTCTCTCTCTCTCTCACTGTCCAAAAAAAGAAAAAATGTCCTGGGATAAAAAAGAAAATGAAGTTCTGATACATGTTCAAACATGCATGAACCTAGAAAATTTTGTGCTAATTAAAAGAAACAAGTCACCGGGCTGGAGCGGTGGCTCAGCAGTTACGGCGCTGACCTTGCACACGAGAGTGCCCAGGTTCAAACCCCAGCACCACGTAAACAGCAAAGTCTCAGAGCAACAAGGGCCACGTGAAAAACTAAATAAAATTGTTGCTGACTGTCTCTCTGTCTCACTGTCCCTCTCTCTTTAAAAAAAAAAAAAAGAAAGAAACAAGTCACAAAAGCCACATACTCTATGATTCCATTTAATGGCATGTTCAGAACATACAAATTTATAGACAGTAAGTGGATTAACCATTGCTTAGATGTAAGGTTGTTCAAAAAAAAAAACAAAATAAAAAACCATTGCTTACAGACTGGAGGGCAAGGAACGAGATGGCTGGATTCTCTGTTCCTGCTGGTGAATGGAGTCTGGGCCTCTACAGACTCTAGCAGCCAAAATAGCCCGATTCTAGTGTTTGCAGCCATTCCCAGGTAAAACTGGGAATTTGGGCTAGCTGCAGGTGTCTGCAGCGGAAACTGTTAGCAATTCTCCAGCTAAAAGCTGGGTGTTGCAGCTCTTGGTGTGGTGGAAATTCATCCCGGGAATTCGGAGCCAATCTTCTGGGCTCTTGTCTCATGAATTTGAAGAATAAAGTCCATGGACAACCACGGAAGGAGGAGTAAAAGGAGTAGGATTTATTTAGGAAGAAAAGCGGAGACTCCGCAAAGCGGAAGGGCACCTGGAAGCAGGGCACCGTCTAATGGAGGTTAGGCCAGAGGTTATATAGATTTGGGGTCTGAGCATAATTAACATTCATGCAAAGCAGACATTGAGAAATGCATCAACTCCATTGGTCACAATCTATGTAAAACAGGCATTGAAACTGGTCAAGAGCACCATTGGTTAAAACAAAAGGTGGCAAATACTTCCTAGTACCCACCTGTGACCACCCCCATCTTAGTCAGGGACTAGGGTGAGCCTCAAGGTCTTTTTGCATTTGAAGGCCCTGAGCACGCCCTGTCAATCACTCTCCACCTCCACCTGGTAGCTCTTGGATAGGGGCCCTCTGTCCTGACTCCCTGGCCATTTCACTGTCTCTCCTAATCTGTCTCAATGGGAGCAACTGCCAATGAGCATAGGGTTCCCTTTAGGAGGGATAAGAATGTTCTAAGAGTAGATTATAGTGATGACTGTGTAGTGCTGTGAATATACTAAAAAAAAAAATTGATGTGCACCCTGAAGGATTTAATTGTAATGGCAATTGTATCTCAATAAAGCTATTTAAAACACCTAAAGGTCTCAAGTTCTGGGAAACCTCTCAAATCTTGGGCAAAATAGGAGAGATACCCTCTTCCCCCATGCCATCATTATCTTAATAAAATTTTAAAAAAGAAATGAAATAGACTAGGGAAGTGGGGAGAGAATGCAATGTCTGGAGAATCAGCCAGTCTTTTGCTGTGGCAACCTTGAAACTCAGTCATCTACAACAGCAAACTCTTTATTTTATTGTTCCAGGTTTGGAACCCAGAGGCACTTAACCACTGAACAACATCCCCCTAACCCTTTTTATTTTTCTGTTTTGAGACAAGTTCTTGTTAGGTTGCTCAGGTTGGCCTTGAACTTGCAGTCCTCCTGCCTCAGCCTCCCCAGTTGAGTTACAGGCATGCATCGCCACGCCCGGGACATTTTTCTTGCTCACAAGTCTGTGGATCACTTGTGGCTCTATGGGATGAGGTAGGCTCAACTGGACTTGGCTCCAGGCTGAGTTGAGTTGGGTCTGCTCCAGGTAGCTTTTTTCTTTCTTTCTTTTTAAAGACAGAGAGAGAAGGAATTGATTTTATTTATTGTTTTCATCTGGTCTTTGTTTTCCTGACACTCAGTTGTGTATGTGTACGTGGTGCTGGGGATAGAACTACGGTCCTTGCAAGTGCCAGGCAAGTGCTCTACTGCTGAGCCACCCCTCCAGCCCTCCAGGTAGCCTTTGTTCCAGGATCCAGATTGAAGAAGCTGCATCCTCCAGAGCCACACTCCATTGGCCAAGGCAAATCACGTGGCCAAGCCCTGCCCAGCAGGTGGGAAAGTGTCTCTGCCAGCAAGGCCCTGAAGTCTCAAGGTAATGGGACTGGACCTGTAATCTAATTACAGGAATGGGTGGAATAGTTGGAAATCATAAGCCAGTCTACCATTAGCCATGGATCAAATATTTGTCATTCCTGTTCTATGAGACATTTGGGGCACAGGTCAAGAAAGACTAATCTAGGGGCCGGAGCGGGTGGCTCAGCAGATGCAGCACTAACTTGGCATGTGCAAGGACACGGGTTCGAACCCCAGCACTGCCTACACAACAAAGTGTTGGAGCAATGAAAGCCACACAAAAAACTAAAAATTGACTCTTTCGCTCTTGCTGTCCCTCTTTTTTTTTTTTATTATCCTTCCCTTTAAAGAAAAAAATGAATCTATTTTGTCTAATGTCTGTTGCATTAGGAAGTTTTTTGTTTTTTGTTTTTTTTAATGGAAATGATGTTTTAAGTCTGATTAGGAGTTAGAGGGTTAAAAGGGGGTGCCGGAGCCGTGGCTCAGCAGCTGTGGCACTTACCTGGGCATGCATGAGGACCCAGGTTCGAACCCCAGTATCACATACAAAACTGTCAGAGAAACAAAGGCCAGATGAAAAAAATAAAGTTGATTCATTCTCTCTCTCTCTCTTAAAAAAAGAAAAGTGGGGAGAGTAGGGTGGGGTATAGCTCAGTGGTAGAGCATTTGCCTGTCATGCATAAGGCCCTGAGTTGGATCCTTAGCACTGCAAAAGAGAAAGAAAAATTTAAGTCTTAATATATAAAAGTGCAGGTAGCCTGTAATCGCAAGTACTCAGGAGGCTAAGGCAGGAGGATTACAAGTTCAAGGCCAACCTGTCTAACTTAATGAGACTCTGTCTCAAAATTAAAAAAATAAAATAAAAAAGAACTGGAGGTGTAGCTCAGAGGTAAAGTGCTTATAGTTTCAATCCCTAGCACCAAAAAAAAAAAAAAAAGTAAAAATATCAGTACTGAAAAATTTTGAAAGTAAAAATTATCATAATCCTACCATTCAGTGTTAATCCATGTTAATTCCTTGGTCTTTGTTGTAAAGAAAACGCCAATGAAGGAATTAGAGAGGAGTCTCCACAGTAACACAGGTTTATTCAGGAAAAAGCTGTACAGGGGACCGTGGAGACTGGGAGCCCACTGCCACTTGCATCCCGAGGTAGAAGGAGGGGTGTGAGGGAGGGGATCAGGGCCCCGCTAGGGAGATGCTAGGGAGGAGTCCCTTCTCAGGGGGACTGAGTGTTTAGGGTTTCTTCGCCTGATGCTGGAGTGCTGTCTGGGTTTAGGGCCAGAGTAACCTTGAGGAGGATCTTGTTCTAAGATAGAGGACGTTTTTCGAAATGCTTCTGCCTAGGGCAAGTTCTACCAAACATTCCTGACTTTTCCTTTTTATCTGAAAAGAAAGGGGCCAAAGAGAGAAGGGGTGGGGATGCATCTTAAGCTGCTTCCCGCTGAGAGGAGAGGACTCCTGTAGGTGCTGGTGTTGGGAGGTTCTATCGGAGCTCAGCAGGGGGATGTTAGGACTCTGATCAGTAGTGGCAGTGATGGTTCTCTGTCAAAAGTAGATGACAGCCAAAACAGGGAGGGCCGGATGGCCAGGCCAGTAATTACACGGGGAACTGGGAAGAGAAAGAGCTGCTGTCTGGTTACTGGGTAAACAGATGTGTTAATTCCGCATAGGACGAAGATTCCCTGGCATAGCGGAGGCAGCCACAGAGGTGGTAGGAGACAACTTGCTTTCCTGGAGGGAGGGTCTTATAGGGAAATTTTAATGGGAGTGTGGAGGGTGGGCTTGGAGATATTTCATACCACCATTCACACCTCAGAGAGGAGCATTGACAGGGATGTTGGAGGATGAGAAAAAGCATCTGGTCTGATAGGAGGGTCAGGGAGGCAGAAGATGGTGGGGAGCTGTGGTGGGAATTAAAGTAAGCTGAGGCACTGAATTTGGTTAGGATGTTCCTGCCAAGGATAGGAGTTGGGCATCCAAGAGTGCACGGAGCCTTTCATTCAAGCAGCCAAAAGCAAAAAGGTTTTAGCCTAGGGGTTTCTTTGTTTTGGGGGGATAACAGGGGCTCTTACTCACTGAGCCAAGCCACATCCGCAGCTCTTTTTTTTTTTTTAAGAGAGAAGAATAGTGAGAGAAAGACAGAGAATCAATTTTTGAGTTTTTCACATGGCTTTCATTGCTCTGACACTTAGTTGTGTACGTGGGTGCTGGGGTTTGAACCTGTGTACTTGCGAATGCTGGGCAAGCACCTTAACCACCGAGCCACTGCTCCAGCCCTCTAGAGGGACCATGAGCGGGGAGAGAGAGAAAGAGAGAATCAATTTTATTTAGTTTTTCATGTGGCTTTTGTTGCTCCAACACTTCGT
>PVKS010041674.1:0-15873 GCA_004027875.1 Aplodontia rufa
AGTGGTCCACTTTATGCTTTGCATGCAGCCCTTGCTCCGCCACTGTGACTTCTTCTTCTTATTATTATTATTCTGAAGAGAGGACAGTGAGACAGAGAGAATCAATTTTTATTGAGGTTTTCACATGGCTTTTGTTGCTCTGACACTTAGTTGTGCACGTGGTGCTGGGGTTTGAACCCGTGTACTTGCGCATGCCAGGCGAGCACCGTAACCACAGAACTACCTCTCCAGCCCCCATTATTATTTTTAAAAAGAGAGGGACAGTGAGAGAAATCAGTTTTATTTAGTTTTTCATTGTGGCTTTCACTGCTCCGACACTTAGTTGTGTACTTGGTGCTGGGGTTTGAACTGTGTCCTTGTGCATGCCAGGCAAGCGCCGTAACTGATGAGCCACCACTCCAGCCCCTGTAACTTATTTTTTTTTTTTTTTTAAGAGAGAGGGACAGTGAGAGAGACAGAGAAAGACAGAAACAACTTTATTGAGTTTTTTTTTTTTCACATGGCCTTAGTTGCTCCAACACTTAGTTGTGTACGTGGTGCTGGGGTTTGAACCCGGGTCCTTGTGCTTGCCAGGCAAGCGCTGAAACCACTGAGCCACCGCTCCAGCCCTGTAACTTATTTTTTAAACTAATTTCTTTCTCTTTCTGTCTCCCCCTCTCTTCTTAATCTGGGGGAACAGGATTACCAGGATTACCTTTCTTCCCCATCCTAGACAGTTATCTGTCCTTGATCACACACAGCACAGGAATGAAGCAACTCAGACCTGCTGATGGCACTAGAAGATCTAAGAAATGATTATCTCCCAAGTTAGCAAATAAATTACAACTCCAGACAGAGAACACTAGGAATGTAGCCTTTGAATCATCTCTCTTTTTTTTTTTTTTTAAAGAGAGAGGGACAGTGAGAGAGACAGAGAAAGAGAGAAACAACTTTAGTTTTTCACATGGCCTTAGTTGCTCCAACACTCAGGTGTGTACGTGGTGCTGGGGTTTGAACCCGGGTCCTTGTGCTTGCAGGCAAGCGCTGAAACCGCTGAGCCACCGCTCCAGCCCCTGAATCATCTCTTTAAAAAACCCGTTTCCCTGATGGGCAGAATCTCAGCCTCTGAGCCAAGAGGCCCCTGTGTTTCTCCTTTTGCTAGCGAAGCAATAAAACTTTTTCTTTTTTCTCAAAACTGTGTCCTGGTCATTGGATTTGGCTTCAGGAGTAACGAATGGTAACAGGAGCAGGGCTGGGGCTGAGTATCCACAGATAATACCTGGGTATCGTTCCCAGGGGGAAGTGGAGAGGTGACAATGCGGCACCTCCACATCACATTCTGGAATCCAGGCAAGTCCCACCAAGAAAAATCAGCAGCCCTGGAGCTTCATGAATTCCATCTGGAAAAACCTTTTTCTCTGGTTTTCCCAATACAGCTACCTAGCCTGGAGGAGACTCTCCTCCCCTGGCCTCAGGAGACCAGTGTGTCCGAAGGCACCTGCCAGAGCACAGCAGAGCTGGCCCAGGAGACAGGCTCCCATTCCGTTCCCAGACAGTGGCTTAGCTAGTCAGCAGGGGCTGCCACAGCAAAATGCTGCAGACAAGGTGGCTTTTACAACAGAAATGTGGCTGAGCATGGTGGTGCAAGGCTGTTATCCGAGTGGCTTGAGGCTGGGGCAGGAGTAGTGCAAGTTCAAAGCCAGCCTCACCAACTCAGGGAGACTCTGTCTCAAAATAAAAAATAAAAGGGGCTGGGGATGTGACTCAGCGGTTTAGTGTCCCTAAATTTAATCCCTGGTGCAAAACAAAAAACAAAACCCAGAAATTTGAGATTTGTTTTCTCACAGTCTAGGGGTTGGAAATCCAAGATCAAGGGAGGTTTGGTTTCTCCTGAGCCTTTTTTCCTTGACTTGCCCATAGTCACCTTCCTGCTTTTCCATGCATCTGCATCCCTGCTGTCTAATTGGCAAGGACCCCACTCCTATCAGATTAGGTTCCATCCCACAGCTTCGTTTTTTTTTTTTTGTTTTTTTTTAAAGAAAGAGAGGGATAGTGAGAGAGAGAGAGAGAGAGAGAGAGAGAATCAATTTTACTTAGTTTTTCATGTAGCTGTCGTTGCTCTAACACTTGTTTGTATATGTGGTGCTGGGGTTTGAATCTGTGTCCTTGTGCATGCCAGGCAAGTGCTGTAACTGCTGAGCCACCGCATCAGCCCCTTATTTAACTTTCAAGGCCCCAACTCCAAACAGTCACACTAGGGGTTTGAGCTTCACCTTAGGAATTTGGAGAGGATTCAATTCAGTCCATAACAGGAGCTGAGTGGATAATTGAAGCTCTGACAATCAACAGAGATCTACCTTTTAAGTCCTGAGCAAGAAGGTGTGTTGTTGCCCCCACATCTCCCTACCCTTGGCTGAAACTTATAATTGCTTTGTGCTTCAATTCATCTATAGCACAGCTATTTGTTGAGTTCCAACTGTGTGCCAGGTGCTATGCTAACACTGGGGACAGGTGATCACAGGTCCAGGTAACTATATAAAAAATGTGGTCCATTGAAGAACTAAATAGACCTTCTGGGGGTGGGGAGCAATAACAAAATGACATAGATACCCAGACACCCAGACACACACACACACACACACAGAGTTGAAAGAACAGGGCTGTGGTGACGCTGAAGTCGGACTGTTGAGTACAGAGCTGCTGCACTGAGCCAGGGTGGTCTCTAGGTTGCTGCCTGCCATGGGTCCCTGCTCCAGCAACCAGAGAAGCAGCATCACAGGGTGGAGTCCACTCCCACCTCATCTTTGGCCACATTTTCCCTCCAGATGTCTTCTTTCATTTTCATCTATTTCCAGTAGGTCTTTATTCTCCACAGAAATTAAAATCCAGTGTTTATTCTGGATTTCACATACACAGCAGGCTCAGTGTCCAGAAGAAAAACATATAATTCAGTGACAAAGAGTTTTATGTTTTCTGGCACTGTTGATGTTAAGAGACATCTGGGACAGGGAACAAATTCCTCTGGAGTCTGAGTGGCAGGCCCAGCACATACAATTGTGTGGTTCTATGCACTGCATGAAGTGCCTGAGAAGACCAGGGCCTGGAATCCAGTCACAGATCTGTACACCAAGCTGCATGCCTCAGCCAAGGCCCATCTGACAGAAAAGTGCCCGCTGCCCAATGTACCACACCAGCTAGGAGGACTGCATTCGCCCAGGCCAGTCTCCTCACCCACTTTTTTTTTTTTTCCACAAAAGTGCTCATGGCCGTCTGGAGCAGTGGCTCACTGGTTACAGTACTTGCCTGGCATGTGTAAGGACACAGGTTCAAATCACAGCACCACGTACACAACCAAGTGTTGGAGCAATGAAAGCCACATGAAAAACTAAATAAAATTGATTCTTTCCCTCTTTAAACAAAACAAAACAAAACACCCCCCATAAAACCTGCTCATGAAAGAATCTAACAACAAATTAATCCACTCTCAGATATTTTATAAAGGCCAGCCAAGGATAGTTAATGGTGCATGGTGGAGACAGAATGGCTCATTCATTGGATCAGCTTGGCTCACATTGAGGCATTTCCTGTCATGTCAAAATGCCATGCTAATGCTGGGACAGTCCCAGCAAACCCAATGGCTGATCACAGGAGTTCCCTCAAATTGGCCAACTTTTTTTTGCACTGAGATTGAACCAAGGACACCTTACCACTGAATAACATTCCCAGTAATTTTTATTTTTATTTTGAGACAGGGTCTTGCTAAGCTGTCCATGCTGGCCTTTAACTTGAGATCCTCTTACCTCACCCTCCGGAGTGGCTGGGATTATAGGTATGCATCACTGCCCCTAGCTATCCAGATATATATATATATATATATATATATATATATACACATACATACATGTATCTATAGCTATCAATCTATAAAATTTTTTTTAAAGAGAGAGAGGGACAGTGAGAGGGAGGAAGAAAGAATCAATTTTATTTAGTTTTTCATCTGGTTTTCATTGCTCTGACACTTAGTTGTGTACGTGGTGCTGAGGTTTGAACCTGCATCCTTGAGCATGCTAGGGAAGCACTGCCAACTGCTGAGCCACCATTTAGTTTCTTGATAAGAACCCTTCTCCTAACTCAAAAAGGGACTTTGTTCACCAGAGAAAGGGTAAACAGGAGGCCCCTGGCAGCCCCTACTCATGCCATAGACACTTGAGGCATTTACTGATGGAGAACCCTTTGGCCCCTGCAGGCCTTGAGTCCAGCTTGGGTGCTGCCAAGAACACTACCCATGACTCCTAGGTTCCTTTGCATGGAGGCATCATGTACTCAGGGGCCTGATTGCAGCCAGGAAGCTCCTAGCAGCTTCCCTGATCCAGCCCTGTGAACCAGGCAGAAGGCCCTGCTCTGCTTCTCACAGACCCAGCGAAACAGGAGCATCCCACAATGAGCAGGTGTAGCCTCTGGAAACCTCCAGAAAAAGTTTAGTAGCCCACTTACTCATCCCCAGGAAGGAGACAAGCAGCATTTTTTTTTCTTTCTTTATTTTTTTTCAGGGCTGAGGACCGAACTTGGGGCCTTGCGTATGCTAGGCAAGCGCTCTGCCACTGAGCTACATCCCCAACTCCTCTTTTTTTTTTTTTTTTTTAAAGAGAGAGACAGAGAGAGAGAAAGGGAGAGGATAAATTTTATCTAGTTTTTCTTGTGGCTTTCATTGCTCTAACACTTTATTTCATACCTGGTGCTGGGGTTCAAATCTGTGTCCTCACGCATGCCAGGCAAGCGCCGTAACTGCTGAGCCACTGCTCCAGTCCCAAACAGCCTTTTCTTGAGTGGTTTGGGCTGCCAAGGCCCTCGCGAAGCAACCAGGCAGCCCCACTTGCCCTTCTATGATCCCAGAAAGTAAATGAACATCCTGTTCTCAGAATCAGGTCCACTGAGGTCTTGAAAGGCAGACTTGGCCATGCCCACCAATGCTTGGCCTAAGGAAGCCAAGCATTGGGCAGAACTTCCTGAGCATATCAGCTGCTGAGTTCCCTTGAAGCCACCCTTGCCATGTGCATCAAGCCCAGACCTTTCAGTGAACCTGCCCCCACCTAAGGGAGCTACGTCCCTGCTGGCAGTGCAGTACCACAACCCATGCGGCCCAGGTGACACCCACAGACAGTGTGATGCTGATAACAGCTGAAGAAGCTACAAGGACACCACAGTGTCCACCTGAAACCAAAGCTGACATATGAGCATATCTAATAATGCCCTGGGATACACTGCCATCAGAGATTTTTTACAATAAAATTGGTAGAGGCAACCAGTCACCAGATGGACAAACGTAAATGCAGGGACACAGAAGGTATGAAAAAACACGGCAACATAACCCCTCTGAAGGAACACCGCCGTCTAGCAGCAGACCACAAAGAACAGGAAAATCACAAACGGCCCGACAAAGGAATGATTTTAAGGAAATTCAATGAGATACAAGAGATTATAGGCAATTCAATGAAATTTATCATAAGAATGGGAAATTTAGGGCTACAGCCTTGGCTCAGCAGCAGAAAGCTTGCCTGGCATGCACCAGGACCCAGGATTAATCCCTAGCAACACTTACACAACTAAGTGGAGGAAAACCAAAAACCAGATGAAAAAATAAAATTAACTCTCTCTCAAAATAAGAAAAAGAAAGAAACAATGAAAGAAAAAATGAGAAATTGAGCTGGGCATGGTGGCATAAATCCCAGTGTCGTGGGAGGCAGAGGCAAGAGGATCACAAGTTCAAAACCAGCCTCAGCAACTTAGACCCTAAAGAACTCAGTGAGACTCTGTCTCAAAATAAAAAATAAAAAAGGGCTATGGATGTGGTTCAGTGGTTAAGCAACCCTCAGTGCTTAACCCTGGTACAAAACAGACAGACAACCCCCCCCAAACAAACCAAATCAAAACAAAATGAAGCCACGTGTGGTGGTGCATACCTGTAATCCCAGCTACACTGGAGGCTAAGGCAGGAGGATCAAAAGTCTGGGACCAACATGAACAATTGCAAGACACTGTTTC
Source organism: Aplodontia rufa (assembly GCA_004027875.1). Taxonomy (NCBI): domain Eukaryota; kingdom Metazoa; phylum Chordata; class Mammalia; order Rodentia; family Aplodontiidae; genus Aplodontia; species Aplodontia rufa. Next base: position 6,022 of record PVKS010041674.1, read on the forward strand.
TAAATAAAAGAAAAAGGGTAGCGTGCTTACCTGCATGTGTGAGGTCCTGGATTCAACCCCAGAACCACAAAACAAAAAATCAGCAAGAGAAAGCATCAAGTCAGTTACAGACAACTCATCAGACTAACAACATCAGCAGAAACTCAGAAACTGTACAGGATAGGAGATATGGGATGATAGATTCAAAGTCCTGAAAGAAAAAAAACGCCAACCAAGAATATATTTCAAGCAAAGCAATCCTCTTAAGACAAACAAAAATGGAAGGAATTCATCTCTAGACTGTCCCTATAAGAAATGGGTAAGGGAGTCCTACACTAGGAGTGAAAGGATAACTATCATCACAAACACGAGAAAGTACAAAACTCAATAGTGTAGCAGATAAACAAACGAGAGCAGAGAATCACATACAATCATACAAAAATCAATTAAAGAAAAAAAAAAAAGAAAAAACACTCCCAAACCACCAAACCACAAAGATAAGAAGGAAGAAATGAACAAAGGATATAAATCAGGTACTGGGAGTGGCAGCACAAGCCTATAATCCCTGCAGCTCAGAAGGCTGAGGCAGGAGTATAGCAAATTGGAGCCAGCCTCAGCAACTTAGTGAGAGTCTGTCTCAAACAAAAAATACAAAAGCCTGGGGATGTGGCTCACTGATTAAGCACTGTGGGGTTCAATCCCTGGTACCAAAAAACTTAAAATAAGGTAAAACAAAATAGAGAACAACAGGGTTAACTAACAGGATGTAAGAGTATTTCTATATCTGTGAATATACAAGGATTAAATTCTCCAATTAAAAGATACAGTCTAGCTGAATGGATTATCAACAAAAAGCTAAATATAGTGCTATTTTGCCTACATGAAACTCACTTCACCAGTAAAGACATGACTGAAAGTGAAGAGATGGAAAAAAGATACGCCATGCAAATGAAACCAAAAGTGAGCAGGAGCAACTGTACTTACATTAGACAAAATACTTTTTTTTCCTTTTTTGGTACCAGGGATTGAACCCAGGGTGCTTAACCACTGAGCCACATCCCTAGCCCTTTTTTATTTTTTTAATGTTGTGATACAGTCTTGCTAAGTTGCTGAGGGCCTTGCTAAGTTGCTTAATCCTTCACCAGCACTGAATGTTATAATCTAAAATTTTTTCTTAGTTTATAGACCAAAAAGGGAGTTTGGGTTTAATTTATTTATATATATATTTATAAATATATATAAATAACATATATACATATACATAAATACACACACACACACACACATATATATATATATATATATATATAATATACTTGTATCAGGGATTCAATTCAGGGTTGCTTAACTATACATCCTCACACTTTTAACAAATATTTTGAGACAGAGTCTTGCTAACTTGCTGAGGCTGGCTTTGAATTCATAATCCTGTCTCAGCCTCCCGATTTGCTGGAATTACAGGTGTGTACCACCTCACCTGGCTAATTTATAACTATTTCTAGTTCGGATTGGCTATGTTGCCCATTTTGTTAGCAGTTGTGTTTCCTTCAGGGACTGTCTCATTTGGAGTCTTTATATTTTTCGTATAGATATAGACATGCTGACAAGATACTCCAAAGGAACTATGCATCACATTTTCATCTTCAAGGCCACACCCCAGGTCATAGCATATGATGGCTTTATAATGAAAATGTGGATTCTTCCCAAATGATATTGATGGTCGCCACATTCAAATTTTCCATAGCTTTTCTTCCTCTGGTAGTGAGTGTGTGTGTGGTTTCCTGACTATCTTACTCTGGATTAGGGAAGATACGGCTGAAGCCGTTTCCTTACCTCCCAGCTGTGTCCACATTGTCCTCCCTCGTGAACCCTGTACCCTAGCCATAGCAACCCCAGGGGACTATGTACCCAGCTGGCACACAATGAACACTAAATAAAATGCCAAACTTGAGAAGGTCAGAAAGGAAAAGTGAATAAATACCTAATTTTATATTATCTTATTATTATGATTATTTTTGGTACTGGGGATTGAACCCAGGGGCACTTTACCACTGAGCCACATTCCCAGCTCTTTGGATTTTTTATTTTGAGACAGGTTCTCACTAAGTTGCCCAGGCTTGCCTTGAACGTGCTATCCTCGGGCCTCAGCCTCCTGGGATGCTGGGATTATAGGCATGTGTCACCATGCCTGACTTCTAATTTTATTTTTAATGGAACATCTGGTTTTAGTAACAATTTATTTAAGTTAGTATGAAATACTTTCTCTCCAACAGAAAACATGGTCCTACAAAACACTCTCTTGCTTTATTTACTTCATTTATTTCACAAGTTTCCCTTACTTGGGCTTAACTATGAAAGAGGGAGCTATCAAATATACTATGAACTATCAAAAATAACTATGAACCAGGTACAGTGGTGCATGCCTGTAATCCCAGCAGCTTGGGAGGCTGAGGCAGAGGACTGCAAGTTCAAAGCCAACCTCAGCAATTCAGTGAGGCTCTAAGCAATTTAACCCTGTCTCAAAAAAGAAAACAAACAAACAACCGCCCCAGCAAAGACTCATTAGTTAAACGCCCCTGGGTTCAATACCCAGTACCAAAAATAAATAAATAAATAAAATTAAAAAGATAAAAAGATAACTATAACTAATGTGGGAGGCAGACAAATATCCAAGCTGCAGCCTCTTATCTTTCTTTGTCTTGATCCCAAGTAGTAATAAAATCAAATCCACAGAAATATTTAGGAACAAGGGCAGTGCAGGGGGATATTTTATTTATCCACAAGAAAAAAGTTTAGGATCCTTTATCAGTATCCAGCATATATTTATGTTCCCAGTGTGTCTGGGGGCCTTGCAGGCACCTCAAAGAGATTGCCTAAAAATGTTGCCTAGATTTAGTAGAAAGCAAACTGCCTTGATAAAAAGACTGTTGAGCAGAAGCACCCTCATTTTCTTATCCCAAAAGTGAAGCAAAAATTGATCTAATGAGTTAAAGTTGACCTAGAAAATACATTTGTAACATGTATTTTTCTTCCTATGCAAGGACAGTAAAAATGGACAGTGTAATTAGGATGGCAGTGGAGGTCAATAGGAACGTTTAGCATCTAGCGCCACCTTGTGGTGGCATATCTAAATCCCAAGCCTTTACAAGGACCCCGCCATTGAGTCACTGACCCTTCTTGAACAGGAATTGGCTTGTGAGCTGTTTCTACTATTTGGACTTAATAATCATGGGGGTGACTATGTATCATACAAATAACCAGCTTTTTACTCACAATTTATAGTATAGCAAAGCATTCCCACGTGAATGATCTCAGTCACTCCTGGCAGCAGCCCTGTGTTGTAGGTTCTAGGCTCAGTCTTTCTTACACATGTGAAGACAGATTTGTTTTCCTTTCCCTTATTTTTTTTTTTTTTTTTTTTGGTTTGGTACCAGGGATTGAAAGCATTGAGCAACATTCCCAGCTCTTTTTATAAAAAAAATTTTTTTTTTTTGGTTGAGACAGGGTCTTGATAAGTTGTTTAGGGCTTAAATTGCTGAGGCTGGCTTTGAACTTGAATCCTCCTGTCTCAGCCTCCTGAGATGCTGACCTAAAGCCTCACACAATTAGTACATCTCCAGCAAACCACCCCCCCTTTTTTCTTTTTTTTTTTCATTTTTATTTTGAGACAGAGACTTGCTAAATTATCCACACTGGCCTTGAATTTGTGATTCTCCTGCCTCAGCCTCCCCATAGCAGGGGATTACAGGTATGCACTACCATGCCTGGAAGTACTTATATTCTGTATGGTACTGTTTACCAGTGCTTATTATCTCTCTGTGGGCTGTTTTATATGTGTAAAGACAAGGTTGTGGTTGGGTGCAGTGGTGCATGCCTGTAATTCCAGCAACTTGGGAGGCTGAGGCAGGAGGATTCAAAGCCAGCCTCAGCAACTTAGCAACTATCTCAACATAAAAAATAAAAAGGGCTGGGGATGAGGCTCTGTGGTTAAACACTCCTGGGCTCAGTCCCCAGTATCAAAAACAAAACAAAACAAAAAGACAAGGCTGTGAGGGTGGACTCTTCACAGTCCGTATGAGACAAATGCCCTTATGATCAGAGCTTTCCTGTTGCACTTGTTCTTACTTTCCTAGCTCTTGGCACCCAAACTGTGGGAGAAGCTGCTCCATTAATGTCTTAATTTGGGGTGCACTAATGGAAGTGTGCCCAGGGAGAATGGACACAGGACACTGAGGTAGTGGGACTGAAGCCAGTTTTTACTATGTTTAACCTCTTGAAGAAAAATTTGAGCTTCTTAAATCAATTCCCTGGCTCACAGCTAAAACCCTTACGGACTAGGTCACTTTGTTTATTTAACAAGACGTATATTACAGCTAATGTATCTTAAGTGGGGTCACAGAGAGGTTTCCTTGCTCCGTGTGAGGGGAACGTGCCATTCAACACTGGCTTTTGCAGCCTGGCTTTACTGGGCAAGAATCTGGGGTGGTCAATTACCTCTGAGTCGCATTTTGGGGAAACTATTGGCCAGGTTCACTGGTATCCTCTCGGCCAATTACTGGCCTTTCTTATTGCCAGGGTCCTCAGCCGATTGAGCTTTCTACAGGTACTGCTGCCTGCCTCGTGGGCAGATGGTCCACCCGCATCAGCAACCTCCAATAGCTGCTCCTCTCTCAGGGAGGAAACCTCAGTTCCTTGGTTCCTGGATTCACACCAAACCCTCAACTGAGAACACTAGGACTACATTAATCAGGGTTCTCTAGAAGAACAGAACCAATGGGAGATAAATATAATATAAAAACATTTATATTAAAAAGGGATTTATTAGATTACAGGATCAGAAGTTTGATAGTCCCACAATGGTGATCTGCTGTCTGGAGAGGGAGAGAGGGGGAGAGAGGAACCAGTAGCTGCTCAGTCTAGAAACTGAAGCCCCGGGCCAGGACTGCAGGCCTGGAAACTCCCTGGAGAATCACCAGAGTTCACTTTGGAAGAGTGAAGGAGCTGCGTCTGACATCCTCAGGAGACCCCAGCAGCCATCAAAGCACTGATTCAAGAAGTGATCTTGTCTATTGGCTTTCTCCTCCTCTCACCTTTTGTTCTATCCAGGCCCTCAGCCTACTGGATCCTGCCACCCACATTCTCCCCTCTCAGGTTTCTACTCCACATGCCAATGACTTCATTGACACACTCAGCAGTCTCTGAATCTTAGGCATCTCTTAATTCAATCAAGTTGACCATCCAGACTAACCACCGCACGGTCCAACAGTCCACCAAACTTTTAGGGATCCCAAAGCTCACCTGGCCCATGTCTTTTCATTCCTCTTCATTAGATCAAGTGCTTAGCTGCTCTTTAAACTTATATCTATTTTAAGTAAAATTACCAGAAACAATGCCTTGATACTTGTATTTCTTACTGGTAAAGCTGTTGAAAGTGCTTTTGTTATGAGAATGGGGGGAAGGAGTCCTCAGATCCAGGCACAGCTTGGATTTGTCTTGTGTCTGCACGGGCTTCCCTCTTAACACTGACTGGGGAGTCAAATTCCTAATTTATCTTAAGTGCATAAGACCTCTTGTAACACCATTAACGTGCTAACCTAACTCCTGGTGCCAGCTTCTTTCCTTTACTCCAATTTCCTCACTTAACATTTCCTTACACCATTAACTTGTTGTAATATACCTATTTTTGTAAAATGTCCTTAAACTCCTTTGGGAGTTAAAAATAATATAGAAAGAGGAAAAACTATGCTGTCAGAAGTCATAATCACAGTTACCCTTTGGGGGGCAGTGACTGGAAGGGGACACAGTAGTGGGTGGTTCTGGGGTATTGATCATTTCTTCAGTTGTGTGCTTGTTACACAAGTGTCTCTACTCTGTGACATCACTGAGCTAAAGAGTAGATCTGTGCCTCTTTATTTGTGGTACTGGGCATTGAAACTGGGGTGGTTAACCACTGAGCCACATCCCTAGACCCTCTTTTTTTTTTTTTTTTTTAAAAGAGAGAGGGACAGTGAGAGAAAGAGAAGGAGAGAGAGAGAGAAAGGGGGGTGGATCAATTTTATTTAGTTTTTCATGTCTTTTATAGCTCTGACACTTAAGTTGTGTACATGGTGCTGGGGCTCAAACCTGCGTCCTCGTACCTGCCAGCCAAGAGCTGTAACCGCTGAGCCACCCTCCTGTTTATTTTTTGAGACCGGGTCTTGCTAAGTTACTTAGGGCATCACTGAACTAAGAGGCTGGCTTTGAACTTGTGATCCTCCTGACTGAGCCTCCTGAGCCACTGGGATTACGGGCATGTGCCAACACGCCCAGAAGATTTGTGCCTCTTTCTGCAAGTATGTTAAACTTAATAAAATGTTACAAAAGTGAGGACTGAAGGAAAAGGGATGAAGTCAAAATTCCAAATGATTTCTTTCTGGTCACACAAGCCCACGCTCCTTTACACTGCTCCCTGCTTTCTACTCTATCAGTAGTGACCCTAGTGGAAAAATAGATGAAAGGGCCTCATGGCAGGTGTGTTGGGTAGCACCCTGAGGCTAAGGCTAGGTGTGGGATTCATTTGGTGGGGAGGGAGCCCTGGACTGGAGCGTCAAGCCTGGGGCTTCCTGGCTCCTAACAAACTGCTCCAGGGCCAGGCTTCTCTCTCCTCTGTGAGACTCCTTCTAGGCTCACTCCTTTCCAAGTTGATTTCGCACTTATGCATGCATGGAAATCATGCACTCACAAACTAAAAAAAAAAAGTACCACAAAAGACAAATCCTACTATTTCTTGCCAGTCTGGCTCTTACCTGGAATAGTCATCATTCAGCCTCCAGAGGAAGGTGAGGGAGTATGCAAAGCACTGGACGAGTAAGACACAGGGGCTCCTCTTGCTCCCTGCCAGTTCCTCTCAATGAGACAAAACAGATGGCAGTTAGGTTACTGAGCTCCACAGCCTGTCCCTCTCCTCTCCAGGAGCCAGGATTTATTCTGATCATATAGAAGCATGATGGCTAGCATGCCCACTGGAAGCCCTCCTTTCCAGATATGGCTGGGTTGAAGGCCCAAGTTGTTTCCTCGTCCAATTCAGTCATGGACATGTCTCATACATAGCCTTCTGCAGAAAGGGGGATGTATGTTTTTCAGATAAATTTTTCTGTGAGGATCAAATAAAACAAAAACAAAAAGGATTTTATTTCGTAATGTAAAAGTCATTATATGGTAACGCTTGGGAGATAGATCTGCAGACCAGTTTAGGCATTTCCCCATATTCCACCACACTAGCTACTGGGTTTTGGCCTCATCACTCCCCACCCCCACCTCAGCTGCTGTTTATTTCCCAATAGGGAATTAGGCTTATCCATTCTAATGCCCTTCACAGCCCTACGTCCTAACTCTGAACTAGGTATCAGCTACATTCCTGGAGAAACTGTACTGGACAGATGCACTGCGGGTGTGTGTGTGTGTGGGGGGGTAGACGGGAATGTGGGGACAGGTGGTGGCCTTTGCCCCCCTCTCCCAGGGGGAAACAGTGTGGCCAGGCCCAGTTAGAGGGTATCAAGAATCAGGCAGAGAGTCTAGGTGGTTCTGGAGTGTAGATACAGCAAAAGTGGTATGTGTGGAACCCTGACCTTGCAGCTATTCACAAATGAACCAAAGGGGAGAAAGAAGGGCAAATGAGATGCTGGGAAAAACGGAACAATCCTTTAGGCTAAAAATACATGTGCATGTGTTATTTTAGTCCAGTCAGCCTCATTTTTCTACAGGGCTGTCTGTCATGCTGCCTGGAGCACACTTACCGAGTCACAGGAGCAATAACGGGGATTTTCCTGAGTGCTACCGGGCTCTTGCATTTTCCTTTGTGGAATTTTACAGTGGGATAACGTGGCTAAACTCTCTTATTCCATGAAACTTAGTTTTCAGGTTTTGCAGTTTTATTTGCATTTCTAATAGTACACACATATCCGATCCTTTTTAATACAAAAAATTATATATGCTCATTTTAAAAAATTAAAATATGAAAATATACAAATTAAAAAAATTAAACTCTCCTCTCTCAAGGGGAGGCACAATCACTGACTGTGTGACCCAGGCCCTGGGTCGCAGGCTTTGGCTTCTTTGGAGGCTTTCTGAATTTGCTCTGAAGGAAAACCCTGGGCACACAAAGGCCTTCTTTTTTATTCACCGTCTCTCGAAACACATACTCGTTCACCACTTCTTCATAACCTGTGTCCACAAAGAGCTGAGCCAGGAATTCTACAAGACAAACAGGCCAATAGCACTCAACATCCAACATCATCCACAACATTGCTCTACAGTGGAGAGGAGGGAGGGCAGGGCTGAGAGGATTCTTCTTTTTTTTTTTTTTTTCCTGGGGGCAATGAAAACTTCAATGCTAAAATTTAATGGTCTTTTCTTCTTCTTTTTTTAAAACAAACATATTCTGATGTCTTTTTATGGTCTTAAACCCAAATAGAAACTTCCAGTTAAACATTTTTTTTTTAAAGATAGAGGGACAGTGAGTGAGAGAGAGAGAAATAGAGAATCAATTTTATTTAGTTTTTCATGTAGCCTTTGTTGCTCTGACACTTCATTGTGTACATGGTGCTGGGGTTTGAACCTGTGTACTTGGACATGCCAGGCAAGCGCCGTAACTGCCAGGCCACTGCTCCAGCCCCCAATTAAACATCTTAAGCAGTAAAAGTTGAAGGACAACCTGGAGTGTACCCATCTTATCCTAGTAATGAGCTACCAAATACAAATGTCTAAGTAAAAAGAAACAAACTGGTTATATTCTAACAAGTCTGCATGTGCTCAATTTGTTAACAGTAAAGTAAGTTAGGTGTCCTAGGACACCTAATGCTGATATATCCTCAGGAAAATTTAACCCAACAATATATCATGATATGTTAAAGAAACAAACGCATAAATAGCTATGTGGCAGAAATAAAGACTCTAAGAGTATTACTCCCAAGGTTGTGCTCCCCCAAGCACTCTGAAGAAATTTTCTCAATTTCATTGATTTAATCAGATTTTATCAATCAGAAACATTAAAATCTCTTTTCAAGTTTCACCTCATATTTTTATGATTTTATAGTTTCAATGGTAATTACTCATTTATAATTTCATTTTAGTATCTAAAAGAATATTTCAAGAAGTAAAATGTTTGTGAAAGCAGAGATTAAGAAGGGATTATCTGGGGCTGGAGTGGTTGTTCAGTGGTTCCGGCACTTGCCTGGCAAGCATGAGGATGCGGGTTTGAACCCCAGCACTGCATACACAACCAAGTGTTAGAGCAAGGAAAGTCACATGAAAAACTAAATAAAATTGATTCTCTCTCACTATCCCTCTCTCTCTTAAAACAAAAACAAAAACAAACACACAAACAAAAAAACAAACCAAAAAAAGAGTCCGTCTGGAGTGGTGGGTCAGCAGTTAGAGTGCTTGCCTGGCAAGTGTGAGGACCCAGGTACAAACCCCAGACCAGATACACGACTACTAGCATTGGACAAAGAAAGGTCATATGGAAAAAGAAATAAAATTGATTCTTTCTCACTCTTCCCCTCTCTCTTAAAAAAAAAAAAAAAAAAAAAAAAAAAAAAAAAAAGAAGGAATTATGTGCCTGGAGTGGTGACACACATCTGTAATCCCAGTGGCTCAGGAGGGTGAGGCAGGAGGATCACAAGTTCAAAGTTAGCCTCAGCAACTTAGTGAGACCACATCTCAAAATAAAATATTAAAAGGGCTGATGATGTGGCTCAGTGGTTAACCATCCCTGGGTTCAATCCCTAATATTAAAAAAAAAAAAAAAAGGAAGGAATTATCTTATGGCTCAGATAACTATTAGATTTAAACCTAATGTTCAAAAGTTTTAAAAGACTGAAATAGGGGGCTGGA
>PVKS010041675.1:0-15872 GCA_004027875.1 Aplodontia rufa
AAAAAAAAAAAAAAAAAAAAAAAAAGTCCCTTTCTACTGAATTTACACATGACTTCATAACAAGTAAATGTTAAAGTTCTCAGAACAGGGGTCTGGAGCAGTGGCTCAGTGTTAAAATGCTTGCCTGGCATGCATGAGGATCCAGGTTCAAATCCCAGTACCATACACACAACTAAATGTTGGAGAAACGAAGGCCAGAAGAAAAATTAAATACAAATGATCAACTGATTCTCTCTTCCTCCCTCTCTTAAAAAAAAAGAAAGAAAGAAAGAAAGAAAGAAAAACAATGTCCAGATGAAAAATAAAAGATTCTTTCTCTCTCTCCCTCTTAAAAAAAAAAAAAAATTCTCAGAACATCTCGTTGTTCCAAGACACATTCTTCAGCAACTATATAAGACCTAAGTTGCACTGCTGTGAAACCTAAACTACCCTTTAACACTCTTCACCTCAGAGATCACAACTGTTCTCCATATAACATCATAGATACTTATCCACTCCATGCATAAAGAACCTATTAAATGTCAGGCACTGGGGAAACAGGAGGGCACAACACAGACAAGGTTCCTTCTGTAATGGAGCTAAAACTTCCTGATGAGAAGATACACAAAATCATCAAGCAAAATATCAGAATGACAGATCGGTGCACAGGATATAGAAAAAGGACTATGTAGATCTTAGATTAGAAAGTGAGGCTAGGCCTCAGAGAGGCAAAAACTTAATCCAAGAACTAACCCCAGAAGATAACTGAGGATCAGAAGCAAAGGCTCTTACATAGAAAGAAGTTTGTACCAGAGAAAAGCTCAGTATAACTACAACATAATAGAGAAAGTAGAGAGCAGTACAGGATAAGGTCAGACCAACAGCCAAAGCCCAGATCATGAAGAGCTTTGTTAAGTCAGAATAGGAGTTGGGAATTTCTTCCAAGTGATATGGAAGGCCATTAGAGTATTTTAGGCATGGGAGTAACATGATCTAGTTGGTATTTTCAAAAGTTCATTCTACTTGTCACACAAAAATGTAATACTGAGTGGCTGGAATGGTGTCTCAGTGGTTGGAGCACTTGCCTGGCATGCCCACGGACTCAGGTTCAAACCCAAGTAAAACATTCACAACTAAGTGTCAGAGAAACAAAGAACAGATGAAAGAACAAATAAAACTGATTCTTTCTCTCTCTCTTTTAAAAAAAAAGAAAAAAGATGTAATATTAATATCAAAGCCAAGTCAAATTCTTTTCTCTAAAAGAAAAACTATACATATATATGTAATATAGATAGAAATAGAAAAATACATATAAATACTCACAATCATTTCATATAATAAAATGCTTTTTTATCAAAAATCACCATGCTCAATAAAAACTATGTTAAGATTTCACCTCACACCAGTCAAATTGGCAAAAATGAAGAAAATAAACAATAATAGATGCTGGAGGGGCTGTGGAGAGATAGGCACACTAAAACACACCGGTGGTGGAACTGCAGACTGGTACAGCCCCTCTGGAAAGCAGTGTGGAGAATCCTCAAAAAACTAGGGATGGACCCACCATATGATCCTGCTATTCCTCTCCTGGGTATTTTTCCAGGGGATTTAGAATCAGCACATTACAGGGACACAGTGAAATTGATGTTCATAGCAGCTCAATTTACAATAGCTAAATTATGGAAACAACCCAGATGCCCCTCACTGGTTGAATGGATCCAAAAACTGTGGTACATATATACCATGGAGTTCTATTCAGCAATTAGAAACAGTGATATTGCAGCCTTTGAAAGAAAATGGATGGCTATGGCAGAAATTATGCTGAGTGAAGTCAGCATAACCCAGAGAACCAAGGGTCAAATGTCTTCACCCATCTGTGGAGGATGGAGCTAGACCCTGGCCATTGAGAAAGGAAGTCAATTCTCATGTTTGAAATCGGGAAAAGGTGTAGTGACATACTACCTAAAGCACTCATAGAGATGTATTGGGAAGGGCGGGGGGGAATAAGGGTGGGTAGTTCGGGGGGATTCTTGGGGGTAAATCTAACTTTCAGAATTTATATAGATATTATATTGTTTCGTTAGAAGCATGTTTGATTGTTCAACAAATAAATTTCTTATAAAAAAAAAACAACTAATAGCCCCTCTGAGAATTCAAATAATACTTATGCAATCATTCAATTCTGAAAAAAATCACAATCTCAGCATTTATATTGTTTTTAGAGGCAAAATATAGAAGATTCAAGAAACTGGTGTGGGTGATGTGGGGGTGATTAGGGTTTAAGAATATATGCATATCATATTGTTACTTTATATGCATTTATGATTGTACAGTAACTCAACTTCTTAATAAAAAACACAACTAATAAAAAAAGATCACCATGCTGGGGGCTGGATTGGTGGCACAGTGGTTACGGCACTTTCCTGGCATGTGCAAGGACGCGGGTTCAAATCCCAGCACCACGTACACAATGGCGTGTTGGAGCAACAAAAGGCACATGAAAAACTAAATAACAATGAATCACCCTTTCTCTCTCACTTAAAAAAAAAAAAAATCACCATTCTGGGGATGGAGGGATGGCTCAGCAATTGTGGCACTTGCCTGGCAAGTGAGGGGACTAGCATTCAAACCCCAGCACCACATACACAACTACATGATGGAGAAATAAAGGACAGATGAAAAAATAAATAAGATTGATTCTTCTGTCTCTCACTCCTTTCATTCTCTCACTCTTTTAAAAAAAAAATCACCATTCTGAATGATTTCACACGTATATGAATTTCTTTGTTCTGTCAATTAATAATTCTAATAACCACTACAGCCAGCAAATTTACAAACTTCCTCCCTACACCCCACGTATTAATTTTTAGTCTGTTAACAAATCTGACAATTTAAATACAAAGGCAATGAGTTCTGAAGAAACTGAAGAGCTTGAAATGCTATTTAAACATTAACATACTTCTTTCCCAAATACATCAATACTTAATTAAAGCACAGTTCATGACACAAGATTGAAGCTGGGGGTATTACCTTGAGTATTAAAGAGTATCTCTAGCCTATGAATTCTACCTTCAGATTCCAAAGAAAGCATGTATCAGACACATGCAAAATGCAAAACCAACAAAATTGAGGTATGCAAGAAAAACAACATAACTACTCTTGGACTTTCTGAGAAATAGTACTTCTAAATTTATTCTCAAATTGCAAAAAATACCCTATCTGGAAATAATACAAATACCATATTTCTTTTAATCATAAAATTTACTTTTTTGGGTAATTTTCCTCTATAGAACCCATCTGAAGAACAATTAGCTAAAGCAAAAATTCCATTTCATAGTAAATTGTTGAAAAGTAAATTATATCCTCAAAAATATCATATGCTCTAGGGACTGGAGCGGTAGTGGCTCAGCAGTTACAGCGCTTGCCTGGCATGCATGAGGACTCTGGTTCAAACCCCAGCACCACATACACATGAAGTGTCGGAGCAACAAAAAGTCATATGAAAAACTAAATAAAATTGATTCTTTCTCTCACCCACTGTCCCTCTCTTTAAAAAAAAAAAATTGATTACTACAATTCTGTTATGTGAAAAGATTAATGTTCTTTCTTCAATTTAAAATTCTATGAAACAGGTCATTTAGAGATTTCATATTTCATATTATATAGTCCTAAAAATACTAGTCACAACCTTGAGTGGGTGGCCTTTCACTTTTGACTACTTTTTCTATAATAAGATTTGAAGAAACTGACCAAACTTGGTACTCTCGATACAAAAGTACAAACCTGACATGAGTATATTCTGTAAAGTTTCATCAGACCACAGACTAGACGTGAAAGAGAAACCTTTTCTGGATCTATTCATGGATTTCAACAAAACAGCTGTTGAAGGTCTTTGTTTTCAGAGCAAGAGTGAAAATTCAAGAAAATGCTAATTTGTACAATTTCTATGAAAAGTGGTAAATCTCACTTTGAAGCAAGGAAATGTAAAATTTGATATACAACAAGTTATTAAATCCTACTAGGCTCAAATATAAGCATTCCACCACCACAAAGAATATAAACAGCAAATTTAATAATTATATAAAATTCAAGGACAGATGCTGCAACACTCACTTTATATCTCATGGGAACTCAGAAGAACTGGAACATGCATCCTCATCGCCCATGTGTGGACAAACATCCACAAAGAACCAGCTAAGACTAAAGCTGGTTGTTATTTGAAGGCACCAACAGGAGGCTTCTGGAAATCTTAATTGTGGTTTCTTAAAAAAAATTTTTTTGAGTAGCACATGATGCAGAGATCTGTCAAAGACTCTTCCTAACCCAATGCCACATGCAAATAAAGAGACTCACCTGTGTTATACTCCTTTAACTGCAACTCCTTTACAGGCATGCCATCGGGAGTCCGAAAGGCGTTAAGAATCTGCAAGAAAATGGAATTTATACATAATGATACAAATCATAAACAATGAATTTTATATTTTCCCTTCTGGTTTTTATTCTGTGTAATTTAAAGCTATGATTAGTTTTATAAAGGCGAAATTAAGCCATGTATATGAGGCATTCAAAAAATGCTATATGAGTAGAACATGCTTATTCAAAAATTTCCAAGTATATAAGAAAATTAGAAGAGCATAAACCTTTTAAGAGATCAAGCTCTGATATCAGACTGTCTATATTCCAAGCATCTCTTGCTCACTTACTGTGTAACCTTTCAATGCCCAGTTTCTTATCTGTTAAACATAAAATGATGCTCATCCAGTCCAGGGCCGTGGTAACTCAGTCTGGTCAGTTGTTTCTGTATGTTCAAATGAACTGTTCTCTCTCTACAAATGTCCCTTGTTAAGTGATGCCTTCCCTAACTGTCCAATCTAAAATGGCCCACTGACATTCTAAATATTTTTATTATTGTTATTGTTCTGAGGATCAAACCAAAGGCCTTGTGCATGCTATGTAAGCACTCTACAAGCCCCAAAACTTTAGCTTTCTTCAGAAAATTTATCACTGTTTCAAACTGTTATCTATTGCTTGCATCCATTTTCATGACTGATGGAGGCAGTGACTACAGTATTCACAATGTCATTCAGTGCCTGGCACACAATATAAGCTGAATCCTTAATCCAAAAGCCTGGAATCCAAAATGCTCAAAAAGCTTCAGATTTTGTGGCATTCTGGATTTCAGATATTCACATTAGGGATGCTCAACTAGTAAAGTCTACCCAACAACTCCCAAATCCCAAAATCTGAAATATTTCTGATCCCAAGCATTTGAGATAAGCAATCTTCAACCTGTAGTGTTTAACACTTGCAGTGAATGAACTATGAAGATCTATTCAGCGGCTGGAGGGTGGCTTGGCAGTTACAGTGTTTGCCTTGCATGCACGAGTACGCAAGTTCAAACCCCAGCACCACGTATACAATGAAGTGTCCGAGCGACAAAAGTTCATGATAAACTAAATAAAATTGATTCTCTCACTCTCTCTCTCCCTCTCTCTCTTTTTAAAAAGAAAAAGAAGAACAAGACCTATTATTCTACCGGGTGTGGTGCCACATGCCTGTAATCCCAGGGACTGAAAATTGAGGCAGGAGGATCACAAGTTCAAGGTGAGCCTCAGCAGCTTAGAGAGGCTCTAAGCAGCTAAGCAACACCTTGTCTCAAAAATAAAATAAAATAAAATAAAATAGGCTAGGGATGTGGCTCTGTGGTTTTTGTGCCATGGGTTCACCCATGTGCCAAAAGAATGAATACTATTCATGGACAGTATGATAAATGAACTATGCCTACCACTGAGTATGAACTTGTGGTTCTTATTGTAATATTCTGACCATTTAGGCATTTTCCAGCTTTTAGTACTACAAATCAACAGCATCTTTATGTATGCACTCCTGAAATCATATGACCTACCAGATGATTACAAGGTCTGAAGACAGCCATCATTTGCATGTTTTTTATAAACCTCAGTGAATACATGTACAACTAGTAAAATCTGAATAAACTCTATGAATTATAACAAAATCAATTTCAATATAAAGTTAAAAAATTTTAATTGACAGGGATAGAGACACAGAAACAGAAAAAAACACATGCCTCACCTCTTCTTTTGTGGCATTTTCAGGCACCCCACTTAAACGAATCAGCCTGCTGGGTTTCTCCCCATTTGGGCCAGTCCTATAATCTTGATCCTTAAATTCAGAATGTAAAATTATTTCACAAATAAACATATTTCTGTGTGAAAAGTGAAACAACATGAACACAGGTATTCGGGATCAAAACTGAAAATGATGTGAATCATGTGAAGATATGAAAAATTATAATTTTATTGCTCTGAGTTCTAAATTTTCACTTAAAATTCTTCAATTACAAGTATATTATGACCCAGGCTCACTGAAGTAGTCTCAAGATTGTAAAACAGAACATAAAGAAAAACAATAATATTGGGTTAGGAGTTTAGCTAAATGAAAGAGCACTTGTTTAGCATGTACAATGCCCTGAGTTTCAATCCCCAACACCAAAAAGAGATAAAGGGAAACAACACTCAATAGGACTTTTATAGCCATGAAAATAAAAAACAAAAACAAAAAAAATCTTCTCAAAACTATTTATATTTCCGAATGAGCAAATAGCAAACAAAGGAATTTGAACCAGATGTCATTTATTAAAAAATGACTTCTTATAAATTTCAGAAAAATGTCAAAAGGTGTCATGTAAGTCTAAACTACACAAATTAATGGTATAGTTCAGAGAAATTTGCATTTTCCATAGTTACACAAGTCAGCTCCAATCAATTTCTCTCCATTTCAAAAGTAAAAAGTTAAAAACTTTTGCAAAAAAATCTCCTATAACTAAATGACCCTATCTTCTAGTCATGCCTATTGCCTGGCACAATCAACAGTATCCTCTTTTACTCAGGAGAGCAGCCTGATTTAGATAATAAATATGTGCTTACCAAGATCTAACACATTCTCAAAATATATTAATGGGTAATATGTGTTAAGCTCATTGTCCACCCAGTGACTCAGGAAGCTGAAGCCAGCCTCAGCAACTAAGCAAGGCCTAAGACCCCATCTCAAAATAAAACATAAAAAAGGGCTGGGGGTGTGGTTAAGCACCCCTAGGTTCAATCCCTGGCACCAAAAAAAAAAAAAAAAAAAAAAAAGACTCCCTGTCCCAAATAAGAGAGGATACTTACAACTTTTAATATCACTTCTCATAACTGCTAAAAGACTCTTAGGTAATCTCAATGACGTCTTTTTTGGTTTCATTGGATCAAAGATTGAAGCCAGAGGTGTTTAACCACCCAGTCATATCCCTAACCCTTTTTACTTACTTTTTTTTTTTTTTTTAAGAGAAAAGGGACAGCGAGAGAAAGAAAGAATCAATTTTATTTAGTTTTTCATGTGGCCTTTGTTACTTGACACTTCATTATGCACGTGGTGCTAGGGCTTGAATCCACGTATTTGTGCATGCCAGGCAAGCGCTGCAACCACTGAGCTACCCCTCCAGCTTCACTTTTTTTTTTTTTTTCCTAAGAAAGAGGGACAGTGAGGGAGAGAGACAGAGAAGAATCAATTTTATTTAGTTTTTCATGTGGCTTTTGTTGCTCTAAGACTTCGTTGTGTATGTGGGGCTGGGGTTTGAACTTGAGTACTCGCACATGCCAGGCAAGGGCCATAACCGCCGAGCCACCACTCCAGACCCACTTATTGATTTTTATAATTTTATTTTGAGACAGGATCTTGCTAAGCTGCATAAGGCCTCATGAAGTTATTGTAGCTAGCTTTGAACTTGCAAATCTCCTGAGATGCTGGGATTATAGACATGTACCACGATGCTAAGAAAGTTTTTTGTTTATTTGTTTTTTGTTTTTTTGCAGTGGTAGGAATTAACCAAATTTTGCTTTTTCTTTTTTTAAAGATAGAGGGAAAGAAAGAGAGAGAGGGAGAGAGTATCGATTTTATTTATTTATTTTTTCATCTGGCCTTTGTTTCTCCAACACCTAGCAGTGTATACGGTAATGGGGTTTGAATCTGGGTCTTAGGGCATGCCAGGCAAGTGCTCCAACCGCCAGCCCCTGCTTTTTTCTTTTTCTTTAAAGCAAGATTTTTTTTTTTTTTTTTTTTTTTTTTAAAGATAGAAGGACAGTGAGTGAGAGAGGAGAGAGACAGAGAGAATCAATTTTTTTTTTTCAGGGCTAAGGACCAAACTCGGGGCCTTGTGTGTGCTAGGCAAGCGCTCTGCCACTGAGCTAAATCCCCAACCCCAAGAATCAATTTTTATTGAGTTTTTCACATGGCTTTCGATGCTCTGAGACTTAGTTGTGTACGGGTGCTGGGGTTTGAACCCATGTACTTGAGCATGCTGGGCAAGCGCTGTAACCGCTGAGCCACCGCTCCAGCCCCTGCTTTTTTCTTTTTAAAGAGAAAAACAATTATTTTTTCTTTTCTGTCTTTCCAACAATTGGTGATGTATGTAGTACTTGGGTTCAAACCCATGTCCTTGTGCATGCCAGACAAGTGCTCTACAGCCAAGCCACTGTTCCAGTCCCCAAAATTTTGCTTTTGAATGGTAGTGCAGAAGGTACTAGATTCTATAGTTCATCTTTCAGAAAAGCCTTATGGAAAAGGAAAAAAGCATTCCACCTCTTCAACATACCTGAAGGTCCCGTTGGGCATCTCGGGCAGTTTTGCCCTCTAGAAAAGACTTGCTCTGGCCATAGCCAAACATCTGGCTTCCTGGCATCCTGTGATCCACATCACAGTACTCCATGCTTCTGTAATCAGTGTCTTGTTGGCCAAGAAAATCCAGATCACTTTCTTCTTTAAAAAGACCAGCATCTGAACTCTGTTCAACTTCAGAAAGCTGAGATTTGTCTTGGTCTTGAGTTGGACTTTGGCTGTTCTGAAAGTCTGATGGAGATTCATGTTCAAAGGCTACACTTGGTGCTTCTCCTTCTCTTGTTTCTGAATGCTCAAATTCTCCCTTCTGAATAGCAAAAGCAGGCCTTTCTACTGTATGGTCATGTGTGGATTCTTCTCTCTTGTTCACACTGATACCAGAATGTTCTCTATCTTGTGTAGAGGGCTGAACGTAATCCAAAATTTTTGGATCCACAGGAGGCATCTCCCTATCTTTAAATTCCATGCAAGGTCCCACTTCTCTGCCCCTAACATCCTGATCAGTCCTGGACCGATGTCTACCTCTGAAATTTGAATGTGGCGCATCCCTGTCCCTAAAGTCTAGATCAGTAGTACCTGAACCTCGGCTTCTAAAGTCCACCTGTGTTCCGTCTTTATCCCTGAAGTCCAAATCAGACATATCTCTATTCCTAAAATTAGAACGGGACTGATCTCTGGTCCTGAAATCCAAATCCGATAAATCTCTTGCCCTAAAATCTGCATGGGATCCATCCCGGCTTCTAAAATCTAAATCATAAGTGCCCCGGCCCCTAAAGTCTGATGGAGGACCATCCCTACCTCTGTAATTCATATGAGGTGTCTCCCTACCTCTATAATCCATAGAAGTACCATCTCCACCCCTATAGTCCATAGGTGGCCCTTCTCTATCCCGAAAATTCCCAGAATGTATGTCTCTACCCCTGAAGTCCAACTGTGATGAATCTCTGCTCTGGAAATCAGAAGATGAAAAATCTCCCCCCCTGAAATCATGTCCAGGTCCCTCCCCTCCTCGATAGTCACCAAGCAGTCCGTCTCTAGCTCCATAGCTGAAAGAATGATCCTCTACATTTGCAAAGGGAGGCCCCGAATGCCCCTGGAAATCAAAGGGAAGTGAATCTCTGCCAGGAAAGTTGCCAGAGTGTCTCTCTTGAGCATGACTCTTAAGGGGAGGAGGAGGATAATCCCTGTTCCACCCGGGAGCAAACCTTTCTTCTTGGCTCCCACTGTAGAAACAAAGACAGTGTTATTCATATTGTCCAGAGAGTTTGAAATCTACACACCAGCATATTCTTCTCTAATCACTGCACATTCTTCTTTAAACATTTTTTTTTTTTGGCAGAGTTCTGTAACAAGGTCCTAGAACTGCAGAAAACAGCAAAGTTTTGCTATTTTAAGACGAAGTGGCGGAGTAAACTTTTATGCTCCCATTTCAGAACTCGAGGAAAGTCAACACAAGGTTTTCAACATGACTGCTGCAGAAAAAGCTTTCACCCAGTCCTGCAACAGGGAAAATCCGCAATACCAGATAAGCTAACAATGGTGACACACTACAAAAATGTTCATTTCCTACAGCCAGGGAACTTAGAATTCCAAGGTCAACATGATGATTCCTATACATTAAAAAAAATCAATGCACTGTAAATTTCTTACAGTAAGGTTTAGGAAGTGTCTTTCTATTTCTGCTCTAGGGGTAACATCCCAAAATATTTTACTAAGATACAACATTGATACCACTCAATTAAAATGGATTCAGGGCCCAAACACTGGTGTATATATTACCACCAGTAGGAGCAACACCAGTGCTTACCAGATGAGCATCAGAGGGATGCTACATCTAAATCCCAGTTTAACAGTGGTTCCATACGAAAGTGGGTTCTATTATTATAACTATCCAAGGGCATCACAGAAAGCAGCATGAATCATGCCACAAAGCATATTTAAGTTATCTAAACTAAGCATGGACATCCAGGAGCTTAAAGCTAGAAGAGAACTAGTGCACAGGTTCAGGTCTTTTAAGCATTATCCCCATGTTCCAAATGAAGAAACTGATATGCCAGATTCATTGTCTCATACTAATTTTTCACAGAAACCAAAAGTATTTTAAAAATTGGCATAGAATTAAACTCACAATCTCAGTTTATAGAACTCAATAGATAAACAAGAAGAGCTGGCCCATTCTTTCATACTACCCAACTTCTTCCCTTTCTCTAATCTTCAAAACATTTTAACATTTTGGTTTTGGTCAAAGATTATGGCATTTAAGTAGGCAATTATGCACCTGGGATCCTGAGTAAGAACACATGAAAAAGGAAAACATAAAATTATTTAAGAATCATCTGCTGTTTAGCAGTAAAAAATATTAAGGGATCAAGACCAACTTGGGTCTCCTTCCAGAACATACAGTTAATATTCCAAGACACTTCTGAGATCAGACCATATACCACCATAGTAAAATCCAAAGAACAACTGATTTTGGGTCACTTCGTACAGGAAAAATGTACACTACCAAACCCTTTATAAAGTAATAGAACTTAACATTAATCTAAATATGAGAGTGATGTACATTTAATCAATTTTCAGAACATAATGACTTCCATGGGCTCCCATTAACATGAGTTATATTCATCATAAGAGAAAAGTTTAAATGTTTTTCATAAATAACACAATGTAACAACAAAATTAAGATTTTATAATTAACTATCATGTCTCTCATATTTAAAAATCATTCAACAACCAGGTGCAGCGATGCACATCTGAAATCCCAGCTACTTGGGAGGCTGAAGTACGAAACTTGTTAAGTTCTTGGCAAATTAGCAAGAACATCTCAAATTAAAAAATAAAAAGGTATGGGGATGTAGCACAGTGGTAGAGTGCCCCTGGATGGTTCAATCACTAGTACCAAAAAAGAAAAAAGAAAAAAAAAAAAGTGTATCATTCAAGTTCACTAATTAGCTTGCTGGAAGACTTAAGCCTCCTCAGATTCATGGGATAAGGGCTAGCACCTAAATCTATATGTTCACTTGCTAGAGCAATTGCTGAGCAGAAGACAGTGAACACTGCCACCTTTGAAAACTGCCCTAAGGATTATCTTATTCTCCTAAAAATGAAGTAGATCAATAGTACAAGAGTAACCTGTCTTTTTCTCCCCTCTCTCCCTCCCCCAAGATTGGGAATTGAAGGCAGGGGCACTCAACCAACAAGATACTCTCTCAGTGCCACCCCACCATTTTTTTTTTTTTTTAAAGAGAGAGAGAGAGAGAGAGAATCAAGTTTATTTTTCCATCTGGCTTTTGTTGCTCCGATACTTAGTTGTGTATATGGTGCTGGGGTTTGAACCTGAGACCTTGAGTATGCCAGGCAATCACTCTAACCGCTAAGCTACTACTCCAGCCAACTCTGAGCCCTTTTATCTTTGGACTGGGAATGAAATCCAGGGACTTAACCACTGAGCTAGATTCCTAACCTTATTTTTTATTTTAAGACAGGGTCTCAATAAGTTGCTTAGGGCCTACACTAAATTGCTGAGGCTGGCCTCAAACTTGCAGCCTTCTGGCCTCAGCCTCCTGAATTGCTGGGATTACAGGCACGTGCCATTGCACGTGGCCTTTTATCTTTTTTTTTCAGGGCTGAGGACAGAACTTGGGGCCTTGCACAAGATAGGCAAGCGCTCTACCACTAAGCTAAATCCCCAACCCCCTTTTCTTTTTATTTTAAGAGAAAGGGAGAGGGAGAGAGAGATTCAACTTCACCCATTTTTTTTCATCTGTTCTTTGTTTCTCAGTTAGTTGCGTATGTGGTGCTGCAGTTTGAATACAGGTTCTTGCACATGCCAGGCAAATGCTCAAACTGCTGAGCCACCACTCTAGCCCCTATTTATTTTTTTGAGACAGGGTCTCACTAATTTGCCAAGGCTGTACTTGAACTTGTAAATCTCCTGCCTCAGCCTCCCAAGTCACTGGGATTATAAGTATGCAGCACCCTGCCTGGCTGTATAGGATTTTTTTAAGACAGAAAGATAAATTATTTATTTTTTCATCTGATTTCCAACACTTCACTGTGTGTATATGGTACTGGGGTTCAAACCTGGATCCTCGTGCATGCCAGGCAAACACTGGAACTGCTGAGCCACAGCTCCAGTCGGCGCGCCACCCCCCACACTTTTTTTTTTTTTTTAAAGAGAAAAGGAAAGAGTAGAGAGAGAGAAAGAAGCAACTTTATTTGTTTTTTCACCTGGGTTTCTCCAACACTTAGTTGTTTAATGTGATGCTAGTATTTGAACTTGGGTCCTTGTGCATGCTAGGCAAGCGCTCCAACACAGAGACACTGCTTCAGCTCTGTATAGGATTCTTAAAACTATTTTATGGGGTTCAGGAAGTGGTTTAGTGGTGGAGTGCCTGCCTAGCATATACAAGACCTTGTGTGCAATTCCCACTACCATAAAAATGAAAACAAAAACAAAAAACATGATATTTTGTAGACTCTAATCCTGCAAAATATCTATTTATGGTACAAGTCAGTTCCCCCAAAAAGGAACATTATATAAACTATGTCTCCCTCTGATCAAAAATCTTAAAAACAACAGTTGGGAGTGTGGCTCAGTGGCAGAACTATACCTATCACATTTGAAGGCCCATGTTTCATCCTCAGCACCACACCAAAAAAAATTCTGATTTAAAGATGACAGAACGGGGCTGGAGCGGTGGCTCAGCGGTTACGGCGCTTGCCTGGCATGCGCAAGTTCGTGAGTTCAAACCCCAGCATCCACGTATACAACCAAGTCTCGGAGCAACGAAAGCCATGTGAAAAACTAAATAAAAATTGCTTCTCCGTCTCTCTCTTTCACTGTCCCCTCTTTCTTTAAAAAAAAGAATAAAAAAGTAAAAAATAAAGATGACAGAACAGAACTGGGCTCATCAATTCATGACTATGTAATCTCAGCAATTTGGGAGGCTGAGGCAAGAGGATTGCAGGCCTGCCTCAGCAATTTGGCGAGATTCTCAGCAACTTAGCAAGATTCTGTCTCTAAAAAAATAAAAAGGGTTGGGTGTGTGGCTCAGTGGTTGTAGACTGCTGGGGTCAATCTGTGATATGAAAAATAAAAATCAAAGAAAAAGTATGTGGGCTCTAGTTTGCTGATTACTGATCTAGAGTTCCGTGTACTGAAAGGAAAAACATATCTAGCATAACCATCATTTATTTAAAAGACCTCTGAGCAGAAAGTAAAGACCCCTCCTCATTTAGCATTTATGAAACACTAGTTTTACTAAACATTACATGGATTTTCTAAAGTCAATTATTTTCTAAAAAAATATTTTTTTAAGAGAGAAACAACTTTATTTAGTTTTTTCACATGGCCTTAGTTGCTCCAACACTCAGTTGGGTACGGGGTGCTGGGGCTTGAACCCGGGTCCTCGTACTTGCCAGGCAAGCGCCAAAACCACTGAGCCACTGCTCCAGTCCAGATTTTCTAAATTTTTCATTGAAACCTCAAGCTTCAGAATAACAAATGAGAGTATCTGCTGACTTTAAACAACAATATCTTGCAGAGTGCCAAACCAAATGAAAATTTACTAGTAATGCAAGTTTCAACTGGAGCATCAATACTTTTTTTTCCTTTTTATTTATTTGGGGTTTTTCTTTATGATTTTTCTCTCTTTTTTCCTAAGTTAATACTCTGGAATGACACAACTAAGTGTCAGAAACAAAGGTCAGATGAATAAATAAAGGTTGATTCTTTCTCT
Organism: Aplodontia rufa; assembly: GCA_004027875.1. Taxonomy (NCBI): domain Eukaryota; kingdom Metazoa; phylum Chordata; class Mammalia; order Rodentia; family Aplodontiidae; genus Aplodontia; species Aplodontia rufa. Next base: position 14,397 of record PVKS010041675.1, read on the forward strand.
CTCACTCTCCCCACCACTCTTTTAAAAAAAAAAATTGGGATGTATAAATCCAAAAGTCATATTTCTTCACCATATGCCAAGTAAAACCATAAAAACCACATTTATACAGAATTTCATTAATTATGAACAAAAATGTAAAGTTGGTTTTTTTTTTTTTAGAGAGAGAGGGATAGTGAGAGAAAGAGAGAACCAATTTTTTATTTAGTTTTTCATGTGACTTTCATTGCTGTGAGACTTTATTATGTACATGGTGCTGGGATTTAAACTTCATCCTCATGCATGACAGGCAAGCACCACAACCGCTGAGCCACCACTCAAGCCCACAAATGTTAACATTTTGAAAATACTATCATCAGCTGGGCATGGTGGCCCATTCCTGTGATCCCAGTGACTTGGAAGGCTGAGGCAGGAGGATCTCAAGTGCAAACCAGCATCAGCAAATTAGCAAAGCCCTAACTCAAAACAAAAAATAAAAAGGGGGGCTGGAGTGGTGGCTCAGCAGTTTCGGCGTTTGCCTGGCAAGCACGAGGACCCGGGTTCAAACCCCAGCACCATATACCCAACTAAGTGTTGGAGCAACTAAGGCCATGTGAAAAACTAAATAAAGTTGTTTCTCTCTTTCTGTTTCTCTCACTGTCCCTCTCTCTTTAAAAAAAAATAAATAAATAAAATTAAAAAAAAAAAAGGGCTGGGGATGTGGTTCAGTGGATAAGCACCACTGGATTCAATTCCTGGTAAGAATAAACAAATAAACAAATTCTTGCCATAGCGCATATCAGTAATCCTAGCCACTCAGGAGGCTAAGGCAAGAAAATTGCAAGTTCAAGGCCAGCTGCGGTAACATAGCAAGCAAGATCCTAACTTGAAAATTAAAAACTAAACTTACTAGAGATGTATTTTAGTGGTAAAGTGCCCCTGGGTTCAAACCCTCAGTACTGAAAAAAAAAAAAATTTTAACTCCAGAGCTGGGCCCAGGGCAGCATTCTTATAATCCCAGTTATTCATGAGGAGGATTACTTGATCCCAGGTGGTCAAGGTCAGCCTGGACTACACAACAAGACTCTTTTTCAAAAACAAAAAAGGGCTGGAGAGGTGGCTTAGTGGTAGAGCACTTGCCTAGCATGTATGCACAAGGTCCTAGGTTCTATCCCCAGCACCACATACAAAAGTAAAGGAAAAACAAAAACCAGATGAAGGGGTTGGGGATTTAGCTCAGTGGCAGAGCGCTTGCCTAATATGCGCAAGGCCCCTTGCCCAGCACCCTCAGCCCTTTAAAAAAAAAAAAAAAAAAAAAAAAGATGAAAAAGAAAAAAACTAACACACCCTCTCTTAAAAAAAAAAAAAGAAAGAAAGAAAGAGAGGCTAGAGCTGTGGCTCAGAGGTTGGAACGCTTGCCTGGTATGCTCAAGGACCCTGGTTCAAATCCCAGCACCACATACACAACTAGGTATCTGACAAACAAAGGCCAGATGGAAA